>CM076087.1:66539163-66608985 GCA_038088585.1 Chrysina gloriosa
TGGTTGTTTTGACAAGAAGGATTAAATTCAAGACACAAAAGTTGTTAATGGCTGAAGTTAGCGGCGAGGCACATTCGATTTTGGCAAAATAAAATTATAGCATCGTAAAGATAACCTAAATCGTGACAAATTATCTAAATAAAAGTTTTGTGAGAAATGCCTCCCAGAGTCACAATTTAAGAAAAACGGTCTTACATTGAAGTGTTTACGTTACGTTCAAAAAAGTTTTGTTATGTATTTAATCGAATAAATACAATTTATAATACATTTATATAACTTTTATCCTTTTTTACAAATATACTGTCAAATATTAGTATAATTATCAGTAATTAAATACAATCGACAATGTTGAAGCATTCGTCATAATCCAAAGTTGACTAGACGTGCTCAACATTTGGACCTTTTGCAGGATTTTGGGGAAGGGTTTAGGTTTGCATCCATACAAATTTCAATTGGTTCAATAACTGAAGAAACATGATCATCGTTTCGTTTCGTTGTGATTTCACACATTCAGCGTTACAACAGTTGACTGAAGATCAATTTTTTACCGTACTGTAATGTCCAACGATGAGACTCATTTCTGGTTGAACAAGTAAGGTTAACAAGCAGGACTACAGAATTTGGAGCGACAGAGAGAATTCTCATGAATATGAAGAAACACCGTTGCATCCAGAGAAAGTAGCAGTATGGTGTGCCATTCATGCCCGTGGTGTCACTGGACCGTACTTATTGTAAAATGCTCAAAGACAGCGTGTTACCATAGAGTTCGTTATCGGACAATATTAAACGATTATTTCTTCTCAACTGTTATTGAAAACTGTTACCCCAAAAACTTCGTCACCACTATCTCGCCGAGATAGAAACAACTGGGGGTTACAATTGGCTAGAGTGCACAACACGACAAGAACAAATAATACGCGATACATACGCTTGTCGCAACAGGCTAGCCGATGCCGTACTCACCTCAGTGGGAGGTCGCGTAGGTTCCTCTTCAAAACATAATAACGGCCGTTGAATTCAGAAGGTCTGTTCAGGAGAAAAGGTAATATGGGCACTAACCATGAAGTTTGGGTCAAAGGTAATATGAGCTTACCAGATATATTCTCATGGTCAAATATATTCGGTACCTTTTATTGATTGGAATACTGTATCACCCTACTTCAGGGTAGAACAATATCTTTTCGATATTTCGAGAAAACGACACAACAAACTACAATTCACTCAGCAAAAACTCTCCCGATATCGTAACCGTCTTTTCCACTCGGCTACCTATTATCTAGTCGTCCTGCTTGGAACGAAGATTGACTTCCCGTCCTCGTGATTGGACAAATTCAAAAAAATTCAAGGGTATCTACTCAACGCTGCGATATGATTGGCTTACCGGGAATATAGTTAAGAAACACTAGAAAAGAAAGTTTACCTAAGGGGAATAAAATTTGAGCGTAAATTTATAACAAGTTAAGCGAAATATTTCCGAAACGGAAGTAAGGAATTCCGCCAACAAAACCATCTCTTTACTGCAACGTCAGTTTGGTGATATCGTTATTTCAAGAAATTATGCTGTGAGTTACCCACCAAGATCTTGACCGTAACCGTGTGACTTCTTCCTGTGGAGTTATATGAAGTGAAAGGTCTACGCTACAAATCCAACAACAATTGAAGATGTAAAAACCAATATCACAAATGTTATTCGTGAGATACCGGCCAGAATATGTGAAAACGTAATGATAAATTAATCTGATCGAATGCAGTGTTGTCAATCGGGTCGTGGTGCACATTTGAACGATATTACATATTTTAAAAACGTAAATGTAATGAAATGCTCTTTCCAATAAAAACAAAACATTGTATGTCGCGCACCAATCCTTAAAATCCTAAATCACTAATTGGATCACCCTCTAGTTCGAAGTTAAATTTGTCCTTTACTACTTTCCCTACCCCCTTCACAAATACATTTATTTAAATGCATGTTATAAAGCTCGTAAGATAAGAATGTATTTAGTTGTAGAAACTCACGGAAGTTTCTGGATTGTGCATACTTCCAATAATTATCTAATTTTGTAATTAACTGCTTTTCCGCCAGTCATTGATGTTTTACAGACGAGAATTGCCAATTACCTAATTACACTGCGTAAAACAATTAACGGATATTGTATGTTTTTGTTAATTTGCCAAGGTGGCAATGCCAGTGCCAATTTCCAGGTCAATAACTTTGAGAAACTTCTTTACAGTTTGAGAATTATCATAAATGTATCTATAAGTTTCATTATGTTATTGTTTACCTCCAAGTTGAGAAACCGTAGTTATAAAAATGTGAAAAACACGTATGATCGCAAACCACCAAAAAGGCTGCGATCTTGCAAGTATTGAAGTTACAAATCTCAGGCATATTCTATTGAATTACCATCAGAATAATTTTCTGGCCGGTCCATCTCTTCGATTCCCACTTGTAGCAATCAGTTATCAACACTGTTCGATAGATTCTAGGTTGATGTTGGCATGTACTCTCGGCCAAGAAATTAATATCTCCCTCTGTTGAGGACAGATTATCACTATTACTTTCGACGAGTCAGAGACTGAGCTTCGAACATGTTCGGTATAGTATAGCAGGTAGGTTTCCAGAAGGAATATTGTAGTATGAATTTTAGTTAATTTTATAGAAAACAAAAATTATTACAAATAATAACTTATAAAATTTTAGTATTATATTAACAAAATAATGAACAATATAATCAACATATATTACCTAGTGTGCGTAAGTGTAATTTGTTTTCTAATTCTTGACTTCTCTCTTTGTCTTGAATTCTTTCTTCACTTCTTTTCTTTGGTGTTTTCCTTTTATTGTACTTCTCTTTTCTTTGGTCTGTTCGTCGTTTGTAAACAACAACTTCTTTTTGATGTGGTCTGCTTCTTTTCAACCCAGGTATTTTATATAACTTTTTATCTAATTTTTTCGTCGACCATCCCATACCGTCGGTCATAAACAAACTTAATTTGTTTTTGCACGTCGTTATAGCAATTTGGAATTCTAGATTTTGAAATGTTTCAAGTGTATGTGTGTGGTATATGTTTACAACGCTTTTCTATTTCTTAAAGAATGCTTTCTATAAAATTTACATCTTTTTATTGATAATTTTACTAATGGAGTATTACCATACTACAATATACATATCCACTCGAGATTTTATGGTTTACACCCCTTCAAGTGTTCCTTTACCCCAGTTACATATTTAAATTTTCTATTAGTAAGGGTAACGTTATCCTTTCGTCCGTGCTCTAACGTAATTAATATCAGATGCGTAAATAATTATTCGTAGATGCGGTATATTTAATCATTGTAGCATGCAAATGTCAATGTATATGTATATATTATTGATTAAAATAGTAGAGATATTTGCATCTGGTTGATAGCATTCCCAAAGATATGTCTGGTGTGTCGCCGGATTGATTTCACTGTAGGAATAGTTTACTATAAGATTTTGAATTTCATTCTAACGTTTTGGAATACCGCCCCGCTTGGTCTAAAAAGAATTTCAGGCACATTTTTACTTTTTAAAATCAAGGCCGTTATGACAATTGAGAAGAAAACCATTCTGTTGGAGGAAAGTGCAATTTTGGTCAATAATACAGCAAAATGTCTTTGAGAAAAGTTGTTCAGAAGATGAAATTATGACTCTATGCAAAATTTCACAAATATCGGATCACTTTGACTAAATCAGTATTTATTTTGTATTCTTACATTACAACTACAGAAAAACAAGTACCCTGTATAAGTTGCCAAATAGAAAATAATGTAATATATAATATTTTTAGAATACTTTAGTATAAATTTACACTAATTCCTTTTTCGGAAACAAGCATTCTATGTAAGCTACTAAACTATTTATTTTTGAGAGCCAAAACTTTAACAAAATAAAATCTTTTATTTTATGTGTGTGTAAGTTGTCAAAAGTTTCGAAAAAAGTATTTTATTAAAAAAAAGAAAAGAACACTATTTTCTTTTTGATAACAAATACAGAATACTTGTTTTTCTGTAGTTACAATGCAAGAATGCAAAACTATTTTTCTCAATAACATTTTACTGTATTATTGATCGAAATGGCACTTTGCGACAACAGAAAATGTTCTTTTTCTCAACTGTCATGCCCCTCTTAATTCGAAAAAGTAAGAATTTTTCGGACCAAGCATTCCAAAACTTTAAAATGACATTCTAACATTTTTGATCCATTATACCTATAGTGAAGTCAACCCGAGGACACACGGTATATTCAAATAAGAAGTTAAACTAAAACTATTCTTTTGTTAATTAAATTAAACCAAAAATATTTGTCAAGGTAATGAGAATATAATATACGGATATTGAGGGTACTCTACAGGCAACTCAACTCGGCAACTTGGCGGGATGTGAGAAGGCGAATACGAGTACTTCTGACTAGCTATGTGTTTCTTATTATAGCCAAGACGAGTACAAATACGTCTTTGTACTTACTATAGCGATATAATAACTTAAATATTTGAAGATAGACATCTGGAAAATAGATCAAAAACGGAACGAAAAGCCATTCTCTATCAAGAATGTATCGGTAGAATACAGCAACGCTGCGCCAAAAAACCCATCTACCGCAATAAAAGAGTAGCACCATTTACAGTGCACAAACCATCAGAAATGTTTTGCATAAAAATTACACCGGAAAATCCAGACAAGTAGATGAAGTGGGAGAATCAGTAGTGGCTTCTGGGGATCGATGTCTGATGCCGCCCCTGGGAAAGTGGAACGGCTAACAGGGGAAGAGTACGGAGATATTTGGAAGAAATATTTCTGTCTTCCGTCCGTATAATGTTCCCAGAAAGTCCTATCCATCTACTGCAAAACAATTCCCTAATCCATACATCTAGGATAGTTAGGAATTGGTTCGACAATAACCCCAAAGGTATACTAATTCCTTGGCCAAGTAGGTCGCCGAAGTCGCACCTGATAAAAAATTTATAGGCGTTGATGGTAAAAAACTTTCCGGACATGCATTACCTTCGTTCAATGAGGAACTTGGAGCAACAGGTTTTCCATGTATGGGAGCTATTATGTGGCGCAACCTATTCCGAAAACTTAGTGCGCTCAATTGTCTGCGCATGTGCAGTGGATATTACACCAAATATTGAATCATGTTACGTTATTTTCGTAATTTATAGTTACAAGTCGTTTTTTAAATTACTTTATAAAATAAATAATATTTTATTTATTTACAATAGCCGTTCCATGCAATGTAATTTATTGCGAATTTATGCTCTTTTGGTGTTTTAATAATTTTTACTTAATTTTTGTGTGTAGTATTTATCTACGTCTTTTTTAATATTCTATTCATTTACAATTTGCTTTTGCACACAATTTTATTTATTAAGAATTTACGTATCTTTTATCGCTTTAAGAATTTTGACTTTCCTTTTTAGAAGTGGTTTTTTATTTGAATTTTGTCATTTTATGTATTTGTTGTTCATTTATAAAAATAAAACGACAGGAATTGCAAACTCTGTTTTCGTCTACTGAAGTAGATATTTTGTAACTTTATAATTAGCATAGTTTTGATTGTGCGTTTATAATTTTCCGGAAGCCGCCACTCGAAGCCGTACCACATAAGTGGTAAAATAGCACTTTATGAGATCTACACAAAAATTAAAATAAAATAGAAATTTCTCTTTGTTACGGTATATATTATCAAGTTGTATATATATTTTTCAATGAAGGCAACGATAACTAAAAACAATTTGGTAATCGTATTAAACTGGCTTTAATACATTCATTACTCTGAAAACAAAATGAAATTAACAAGTGTAGTAGTAGTTAGTAGTATCAGTGTATTAGTGAACGCGATTGAACTGGATCTGGCTGAACTAAACACGATAAGCAGAGAACGATAAAATTTGCCGTTTTTAATAATGTAATTTTTTAATAGATAATCACTCTTTCTATGAAACAAATTTTAACCGAATTAATACCACATAGTCTGCTGTATATTATTTTGTTCTGTTATACATAATTCATTTTTGCTGTTTATACTAATAATAATTCTCATTCCTACAAAATCTTTGGGAATGCTGTCAACCAGATGCAAATATCTCTACTATTTTAATCAATAATATATACATATACAGTGACATTTGCATGTTACAATGATTAAATAATGCGGTATATTTAACATATGAAAAACACGTATGATCGCAAACCACCACCACAAAGGCTGCGATCTTGCAAGTATTGAAGTTACAAATCTCAGGCATATTCTATTGAATTACCATCAGAATAATTTTCTGGCCGGTCCATCTCTTCGATTCCCACTTGTAGCAATCAGTTATCAACACTGTTCGATAGATTCTAGGTTGAGGTTGGCATGTACTCTCGGCCAAGAAATTAATATCTCCCTCTGTTGAGGACAGATTATCACTATTACTTTCGACGAGTCAGAGACTGAGCTTCGGACATGTTCGGTATAGTATAGCAGGTAGGTTTCCAGAAGGAATATACATATCCACTCGAGATTTTATGGTTTACACCCCTTCAAGTGTTCGTTTACCCCAGTTGCATATTTAAATTTTCTATTAGTAAGGGTAACGTTATCCTTTCGTCCGTGCTCTATCGTAATTAATATCAGATGCGTAAATAATTATTCGTAGACGCGGTATATTTAATCATTGTAACATGCAAATGTCAATGAATATGTATATATTATTGATTAAAATAGTAGAGATATTTGCACCTGGTTGACAGCATTCCCAAAGATTTTGTAGGAATGAGAATTATTATTAGTATAAACAGCAAAAATGAATTATGTATAACAGAACAAAATAATATACAGCAGACTTTATGTGGTATTAATTCGGTTAAAATTTGTTTCATAAAAAGAGTGATTATCTATTAATTACGTGGCAAATTTAAATTTAAACTTCAGAATACTACATATCCTATTTTTGATATTGCTAATTCTTTTCCTAATAAGCATCCAAGGTAAAGTAAAAAATTATATAATCATCATTTCAGTAATTGTTTTATTTGTCTATCAATTGTTTTTAATATTTTACTCCACTACTGCATTAGAACCATACGAAAAATATTTTTATAAATTCTTTTATTTGCTTTTTAAGAAAAATTATTATTTTAGTATATTTAAATCGAATTACATCCGAAAATCTTATCTTGAATATCTTCACAAAATTAATATTAACAATGGCGCCCTCTTTTCAATAACTGGTGAACTGCTAAGACTGCATTAAAAGTAGGTAACTGTAGTACTTACGTTAAGGGCGTCTTTGGAAAGCGCCATTTCCATAATTTCGGAAACTGAATTGAACTAATATTTTATGCTTATGCTTTGGAATTATATGTAGCGCTAGCACGCATTTTTACCACTAATATCTAAAAATAAAATCAATTCTAGCATGATATGTTTTTACGATGCTTATTTACATTCGTTACAACATTCATGTAGCATTCGCGTTATGTCGTATACCATCGATTTCCATTGTATTTAGTTGTACTAGGTGGGCCAAAAGAAATCACCCTATTGGATGATGCTCTTATTTTTGCAAATGGCGGCCAATGTCAAATCTGTTTTAACATTTGTGAACTAGACAGATTTAGAATACAAGTGAACAAGCCATGGAGCGATACACTCCCCAAGAACGCGGAATAATCGTGTCTAGTTTTTTGCGTAACAATTCGTCTGTGGTGTTGGCGCAGCGCGAATTTCGTCGTCGATTCCCCGGTCGTCCGGCACCGACTGCGCAAACACTGCGCCGTTTGGCCGCCAACCTTGAAGAGTATGGGACCACACGAGACGCTGCCAAGAGTCGCCTCATCTTTCGTTTTGGCGATTTACACTGGCCCGCAAGATCGCCCGATTTAACCGTTCCAGACTTTTTCTGTGGGGTTTTTTGAAGTCCGGTGTTTACATGAACAAGCCCGAGACCCTGGAAGCCCTCAAGGACAACATTCGACACGAGTGCGAGAATCTGTCGCCCGAAGTTCTCGCCGAAGTGATGAAAAATGCCATAAAACGAGCCCGTATAGGAATCAATTGTGACGGCGCCCATATGGCCGATATCATCTTCTCGACTTGACCAGTAAAATTCTAAAGGTTCAAATAAACATAATCAAGAAACAGAATCGAAGTTTTTCATTTAGAAAAAGAATGAGAGCCAAACAACATCGGATGACTTCTTTTGGCCCACCTTGTATTTATTGTTCGGTTTTATGCTTATGTATAGATTTGTCTTGGGTAACGATTGGGTGTGATATATAAGTTTTTATGTAATTGAAATAAAATTATTAATTCAACCGCACCGGATTGGGGAAATAATGTCATTATTCGCAGGCCCGCGAATAGAATATATGTAGTGGCCAAAACGCTCTCATTATTTGGTAAGATCCGATGTTGTTTTGGAGATTGTTTTCGTTTTGAGTTTTATGGTAGAGTTCGGCGCCTTTTTACTCTGCGCCATCGTGAGTCGTTGCTTGTATAGACGATGCAACTTTAATTATTCGATCTTCAAAATATTTAGCATCGAATTACTAACCAATTTCTGTCTGTGGAAGGCATCCGCACGTTTAGTGTAGGTAAACCTCGTGTCGTTACATTCTGTATCGTACCTCCGTCGAATTGGTGCACTGAATTAATAACAACGTACTTTTCACACAATTTACTTTATCAATTTGAAGTTACAATAAAAAAATGATGGTTTGTACTTAGGGTTTATTACGTTCTGTTTTCTTTCTTCTTTTTTTTTTTCGCCTTCTATAATGTTAATTATGTTGTCATTAATTTTTGAAAGTGAAAACTTCGGTTATAACTGGTAATATATGAGAGCAATATACATACATATTTAATATGAGTGATGATTAGATAACAATTTACAAGGGGACAACAAATAGAATGTATGGAATGTATGTGAAAGTTACTTTAATTGAATAGAGATATTATTCGTAACGTGAGGCATGTGGTTATCCGATGGGATGGCAACGATGTATCTCAGTAAACATTTTTAATTTCGCGGACAGTTTAAGTTGGTAGTTCCGGCAATAGTGAACATATTTGCATGTATTGCGTTTAGAAATTGGCGAGTATATTCACTATTGCCGGAACTACCAACTTAAAGTGTCTGCGAAATTTAAAAATTTTTACTGGGATCGAGATATTCATTCAAATATATCGATGTTTATATATCATAATCATAAATATCGATACATTTGTTACGATATATCAAAAAAATAGCGATATATTTGAAAATATATCGGGTGAGGTGACTTTACATTTTCTTAAAAATCGTATTAATGATTTTATATTACATGGCATTGTTTTGTTTCCTCACACGGTAACATGGTTATTCTACGGCTATATATAATATAAGCACCAGTGCATATTTTACGTCAAGACCGTCTTATAACATATATTGAGTTAAAAGCATAAATGCAGTAGTTCCATATTTGTACAGGGAAACCCTGCAATGTTTGGTGATTGTTGCCACGTCAATTCCGTATGAACGATTATTCTAGAAGGCTGGAGCCACTGCTACAAAAACTTGATATCGGCTAACTGGTAAACGACTTGCTGCACCATTGTTTTTAGTTCCAGCTTCTGATGACCTTTTTTAATTTCTTTATATATATGAATATAGGTATTGTACTTTAAAAATCCAATCAAATGTATAAAAATTAAAAAGTATTCGGACCAAATAGTACGTATAATAGTGTATAAAACACTCATAAAGAAATATGTATTTCTGCCACAAAAAGAAAACGAAAGAGACAGATTTACTAATGTAATTAGTATTCAGAAGTTTAAACTTAAATTTGCCGCGTTATTTTAGGTTGGTAGGGAACGAGAACGAGGAGATATAGTAAGCCGTGAGAGAAGTTATTTTCACATCAACACATTATGGAACATGTTATCAGAGATTACGGAGGTTTCTCTAATCTGTGCATGTTATGTTATGAAGACGACCAGTGAATAAACGTGTTGAGATTATGTGTTATGTTTATTTTTATGTACAATCGAATAATTAAAAGAAGGAATTATATTTTTTCCTTCTTCTACACTAATAAAGATTAAAACCTAAACTTTCGATAAATAAAAAGACAACTAAAAGTGTATTTTATATAAATACAAAATAATGGAAAGCATTTACAAATGAAAATCAATGTGAGCAACGACAACAATTATACGGATACCGACTATAATTTCGTTTTACACTCTAAAGCCCTTTTTACATTATCATATTAAATTGCACGTAAAAATTGAATACTATTTTATAGTCCAATATAAAACACTGTACTATTTTTCTGCGCACAATCATTGTATGAAATTAGAACCTTTCCTATTTTCATACTAAATGTTTCGACTTGCGCCTGCTCACTAGTCTGCATTGCACGTATTCCAATCTAACCTTATTTTCTTATTGTTTACGTCTTGTCTAGTCCTGTTACAGTATAAAATAAACATGGGTTTATACATTATACTGTGGTTGTGGCAGCAAATGTTTTTATTGAGCGTTTTACTAAAAGTAAATTTCCCATTCTGATTAATCTTTTGGAGGTTATAAGAAATATTTGTAAATATTGTGTGATACTTGTGTACAGTTTGAAACGAGGATGAGAATCATAAACAGAATTTTTGTACATGTTCATAATACATATGTTATAGCCCTAATAAATGATGGAGTCTAAGTTCATACAATAATCTTATACAAAAGACTGGTAAAGCGATTTACATTGTACTATAAAATAGTATTCAATTGTTTGGTACAACTTAATATGATAATGTAAAACGGGCTTAACGCTTTCGATGTTACAGTAAGACTAAATTGGATTAAATTCAATGGAATGCTAAGTCACCAATACGCTACTTAATTTTTTTAAGAATTGGAACGAAATATTAAAATAAAATATTATCAATATTGGAAATAGGATAATTTCTTGAATTGATACTCATGTGAAATTTAATTAATTATCTTTAGAAGAAGGAAAAAATATATATCCTTCTTTTAATGTTCGTTTGTTACATTTCGTCGTTCCCTACAAACTGGCCAGTATTGCCAACTTAAAATTGACGTGTGCCGTTCTATATTAATATGACATTTACCGCTCCATACGCATGCGTTTAACGATAAATTCCATAGGTGTGCCGACAATCCATTCCTTTTGTCACCCAATGTACACAGTGATCCAGAATGATTAATTTGTGCCGCTTTATACTAACATGACATTTGCCGCTCCATATGCATGCGTTTAACCATAAATTCCATAGGCGTGCCGACAATCCATTTATGTTGTCACTTAATGTATTACAATATTGGATTAAAAAAATTATATCAAACTCTTAAAAATTGCGAACTAAACGACGAAAGAAAGAAAAAGTAATGAAAAACTCTATTTGCCCAAATATAGAATTAAGCTGAACTTCAAGTAATCGGTGGTCAAAACCATCGTAACCTAAAAGTTGGTAGTTAATAGTGATTAACATTTTCAGTTAGTAAATCTAACAAAATATAATATATTCGCCGTTTTAGTCTTGAAGAAGAATGTTTGTGATAAAATAAGTGAAAAACGATCGGAATAATCTCTAAAACTTGAACGAAAACGCTAATAAAATAATCACTAAAATGGTTGTGAAATGGAAATTTGACAACTCCATCAGTCCAATTAGAAAAGTTCTCTTTTCCTGGTTAATATCATAACTAGAGTTGCTCAATTTGCATCAATGGCCAGTGGCGGGTGCATAAAAGTTAACACATAAAATAAAACGTAGGCCGCTTTCGCGACGTAGACAATATTTTTAAAGCTAACGTAGAACTGCAAAATAGTATTTACGGCAGCGTACATGTATACACAACAGACCTCATTGAGACGCGCAGTTATGAACAACTGTAATTATAACGCTAAAATGTCTTATAATTTACTTATACTATCACCATGTATTACATGTATGTCATGTCCAGAGACCGGATTATTTTTTGCATATCGATAAATATCAACGGTACAATTAAACGCTTTAAGATCTACACGAATTAGAATAAGTAAAAGCGTTTAACAGTAATTTAATTTTACAGAATTACACATATTTCGAATATTCTAACATATTTGAAATTAGTCGACCTATTTTCCCGTTTGAAAATCCCGTTATTTTATAAAAAATATAGTAGACGATTTACTGACAAAATTTACATTCTACGATTACGATACGCAGCAAATTCTGAATACTATATATCCTATTTTTAATATTATTAATTTTCTTCGTAATAAGCACGATCAATGGGCATTCAAGGTAAACGAAAAGTGTTTATAATCATCACTTCAGTAATTGTTTTATTTGTCTATCAATTGTTTGTAATATTTTACTACACTACTGCATAAGTACCATACGAAAAATAGTTTTTATATATTTTTTTATTTGCTTTTTAAGAAAAAATATTATTTTAGTATATTTAAATTGAATTACATCCCAAAATCTTATCTTAAATGTGTTCACAAAATTAATATTTACAATACCGCCCTCTTTTCAATAATTGCTGAACTGCTAGCACCGCATTAAAATTAGGTAACTGTAGCAGTTACGTTAAGCATATGGGAGTTTCGTATTTCCAAATGTTTACGAAAAAGCTACTTTAAATAATTACTTTCTTGTTAGAAATCGTTTTATATTTCTATTACCGAGTGCAAATGCCTATTAATAGCAAGGAATACATGTACACTTTCGATTATTTGCCACTTTTCTAATTCCAAAATATAGGTCATTTTTGGGAATTATTTGTGAGAATCTGAGTAATTATTCATCAATATAAACTAGGAGGGAAACAGATATGTACATGTTTCCTCTTTACGTACATGTATAATTCATCAGCAAAAACTTACTCCCGTTTGAAATCAATTGGAAATGAGTACCCCACCTTAGCGTGTGCTGTCAACACGTTTCCAAACGCAACCTTAAGCATATGGGAGTTTCGTATTTCCAATTGTTTACGAAAACGTTACTTTGAATAATTACTTTCTTGTTAGAGACCGTTTTATATTTCTATTATCGAGTGCAAATGCCCATTAATAGCAAGAAACACATGTATACTTTCGATTATTTGCCACTTTTCTATGCCCAAAATAGAGGTCATCTTTGGAAATTATTTGTGAGAACCTAAGTAATTATTCATCAATACAAACTAGGAAACAGATACATGTTTCCTCTTTACGTACATGTATAATTTATCAGCAAAAACTTACACCCTTTGGAAATCAATTGGAAATGAGTAACCCACCTTAGCGCGTGTTGTCAAGACGTTTCAAAACGCAACCTTACGGTAATTACTCGGCTAGAACGCTGAGTCCGATTTACCCACTAAGCATAAGTCCTGACTTGCTCACATAGTCGCCAGAGCGTATTATTTTTTAACGAATCTGTTTGCATTTGTGTTTTTCCTATTTTATGTGTTAATAAATGTATTATTGGTACTTGAAATTATCGTTCTTCCCGAAACTATAAACAGAGGTTACGTCCAGAGAAAGACCGGAGAGAAGGAGTGTTCAGTTGCATTTGTTACGTGGGTAAACACTGAGCTAGCACGTACGTCGCGACGTCCATCCACCCCAACGAAGCCCACGGTAAAAATATATTATAGATGATATGAAGAAAATAATAACACTCCGCCATGGCCACTTTTAATTCTCAACAGCCAACGTAGCGTGGACAAAAATTACGGCGTCCCGTTTCTGAAATAACACTATCAGGTTATTTTTTCAAATGCACAGAAAAGAAATGAATGTCGTCTTTGGATCTAACTTTATATTTAAAAAACCAATGATATACCACACACAAGATTTTGTTGTCCATTATGGTAGGAATACAGCGGTTTCTCATCGGCCCTAAGTCACTAAGCTATGCACGTAAGCAGTGAGAATAACACAAATAATAATACAAAATCAATGGTAGAACAATTTTGTTCATTTATATCTAATGCGTCGCTAAAACTAGAACTAAAACCAAATAATGAGACTGTTAATTAAGAAAAAGAAACAAAACTATTTTCAAATAAACCACCATTATTTTCTAAACAGAGATACGCGCTTTACCAAAGCTATCGTAATTAACGTTCGCAGGTTTTGCTCAGTTATAAAAATCTCTTAAAAATAGAATAATATAATAATAAATAAATTAGATCTTTTATGTAGCCTCACAACGAAAAGTCTAATGGCGTCAGTTCCGAGGAACGGGCCGGCCATGGTACTGTAGAATAAGTACCACTTGAAATTTCTGGAACGCTATGTTCCAAATATCCACGAAGTGGCCTTGCGTTATGAGTAGGAGCACCATTCTGCTGAAGTCAGTAATCTTGCAACATGCCAAGCGATAGTTTCTTTAGGACCAATGATCCTTCTACAAAAAATTCACATATTAAAACCAAAACGATATTGATGTCGCGACTCTTTCTGAAAATGCAAATTTGATTGGGACCAATAATGGCTATTTTGCCTAATGAAGATGGCACCCACAGAAAGATTTACGTCTTGATAGGTCGGTCGCCCACCCGGATAGTAGGCTCGATATCCCTTGTTGATATTTCTAAATTCTCAGTAAAGGCTAATAACACATTGCTTCATTTTTCTGCTTCCATGGTGTCCGTCTAGAGATCACAAGTGCTGTGAAGGAACCATATTGTTTTAAGTTTAAGCCTTCTATAAGTTGATTTGCCGAGCTGTCTTCTCGACTGCCTCGATTTCTAGCGTCAACTTTCGGAAAATTTTAGCATTATATTCTAATTCTGCCATGTTTGTTAGGGTTACAGGTGAGGTATGGTTAATTACTGATATTTGATTTGAAAATAACAGTAATATGACAAATTATTGTAAATGAAACTCCTAAAATACATAATCTCGCAATTCGTGATGGTTCAATTTTTTAAAACCGAACTGGAATGGCTCATAAAGATACCGCTTTCCCAAGACGAAAAAACATTTCGTTGATTTCCGTGATATTAAGATCTTAATATCACGGTTGCCTACTGTAGTATGATATTGTAGTATGAATTTTATAGAAAGCAAAATTTATTACAAATAATAATGTATAAAATTTTAGTATTATATTAACAAAATAATGAACAATATAAATTTGGCGCACAAAACGTGGGACGAACCTAAATTCATTCATTTCATTTGCGAACCCAAAGTTAGTTTTTAAATTGATTTAATTTCATTTCATTGTATTATACACAAATTTAGAATTTTAAAATGTCAAACAAACGTCAAGATGACACAGAGCAGGGGGAAATAGAAAGGGCGTTAGAAAAACTAATGTCTTCGTTAAATAAGTTATCATGTGCTATTAATGGTCTGGGGCACAGTCTGAACAAACAAGTAGAAAGTACAAGTAAATCTAATGAAATAAATGTAAGGTTAGAAGATATCGAGATTACATATGAAAATGAAAATAGAAGAAAAAGGGAATCTACACAGAAAAATATATCTGAATTAAAAGAATTGGTAACTATTGACGCTTGTTTATCTGAAAATAGGGCATTAAAGGAAGAGAATTCGTTGCAATTAACACATTTGAAAGGTGTCAATGAATCAAACTTTAAGTTATGTCAGAATTTAAATGAATCTACGAGTTTAAATATAGCTTTGTTTGAACAAGTTAATCAACGTAATGACAGGATATTGCAAAAAGACGCGTACCAGAAGGAAAGGGAACTTGAAACCGAATCAACAATTCAACATCAAACTAAATTAATTGATTTTCCGCAAATAAAACTCCAAATGGAAGAAGAAAAGAAAAAACTATAACAGATAAAATATTTGGGAATTCGGAAAAGGAGAATCACCCACCTTTATATGTTGTGCTCAACTATAAAGATTTAGAGTACCAATTGAATAAAGAAAGGGAACTTAGAAAGAGATAAGACAAGAGATAGTAAATTTGAAATCGCAATTCTGTTCAGATAATTTGGGAAGAACTAATACCACAGGAAATATCAAGGATCATATGAGGGTGTTAGAACTAATCACACAATCTCCTGAGAAGAACGATTTATTTCGGCAGAGTTTCATTCAAAGAATACATTACAATATACCGCACAAGTTCGATTCCGGGATATGTACCAAACCATTAAGGTGTGCTAATTGCAAAGATCAACTTCCGCTAGGCCCATATGCAGTCTCTGCAACGAATGCCAAATTGTTGTGCATCCTCAATGTATATCGTAAAAGGCATTTACAATGTAGAGAATATTTATTCATATAAAGTTAATTAAATACGTTTCCTATTAAAACGATTTAAAATTAAATATATTAGTTAAATAAAACAATAAATAAATAGAATAGTACATTTTAGAGATTGAAGTCGTGTTAAGTACTTATCTTGTTTATTTAAAACTGTTCTCTTCTTCAGTACCATTTTATACTTACCAATTGTTAATCTACAATAAGACACTAATTTCTTTTAATGATTATCGTCTAGTTTCATTTACATAAATAAAACCTGGATTTCTTTAATGATGGTAAAAATTTTCTGTTACAAGTAACAAAAAATTTGTTAAGGGGGCGGTAGTATAATTGTAGTATGGTAATATTCCATTAGAAAAATTATCAATAAAAAGATGTAAATTTTATAGAAAGTATTCTTTAAGAAATAGAAAAGCGTTGTAAACATTTACCACACACATACACTTGAAACATTTCAAAATCTAGAATTCCAAATTGCTATAACGACGTGCCGAAAAAAAGAAAGTTTGTTTATAAGCGACGGAATGGGATGGTCGACGAAAAAGTCAGATAAAAAGTTACACAAAATACCAGGGTTGAAAAGAAGCAGACCACATCAAAAAAGAAGTTGTTGTTTACAAACGACGAACAGACAAAAGAAAAAAGAAATTCAATAAAAGGAAAGGACCAAAGAAAAGAAGTGAAGAAAGAATTCAAGAGAGAAAGAGAGAGAGAGAGAAGTTAAAAATTAGAAAACAAATTGCACTTATACACACACTAGGTAATATATTTTGATTATATTGCTCATTATTTTGTTAATATAATACTAAAATTTTATAAATTATTATTTGTAATAAATTTTGCTTTCTATAAAATTCATACTACAATATCATACTACACTACACTGAGAATGCCCTTAATCTGAGGACGAAGATTTTGTAGCTGCAATAAAAGATATTAGCAAAATTTAGGTCTTTTCACCTTGACCTCCCAGAGAGTCTAATACGTTGTTACTCCTCAAGTTTGCAAGTTACATTGTACTTGCTACTTCTGCCTGAAATAAAAAGTTATATCCAAAAGCAACATTCATTTTTTTATCATACATTCGATTATTTCGTGAGTACCTACATTGCAGCTCTAGTAAAATATCTGTATTTTATCAGTTATTTTTTACTATTCAAATTTCAAACTTGTATCATCTGATAGTGTGAAATTTTCTCTATTTATTAGCGTTTTGATCTCCGTTGGCTAATTGTTATGTACCTTATTATTCTCGTGGTAAGTTCATTATTCTGTTATCTGTTCAGCTTGTTGTACAATTTTTTTGTACGCCTGCATACTTTTCCTATCTCTTCTTTGGTAATCACATATTTTTGTAACTTTCTTAAAATTATTTACGTCGCTTTTTTATCCTTCGTACACTGTTCGAGATCCTTTCCGTTGCCCTCGTTCTCCTTGTATATTTTTTTCAGCGGGCACCGCTGGCGTGAAGAGTGTATCCCTGTCTCCTTCCTACCCTTACGTATAATTTTAGTCTTTATCATGCCTGTCTGTGCTTGCTGCGGAAATGCTGATGAATCTCATAAGGTTGTTAATTGTTGCATTTTGTAAAAACATTTCGAATTGATTGTGTTAAAATTTCGGTTTCTGAAGCGAGAAAAATTCACTCAAAAACTGGATTCACTTGGACCTGTAATAATTGCATCGCATTCGGCGACGATTTTAACAGTTTGAAGTCAATATTTGCTTCTCTTCAGGATGATATCAAAGTTTTGGAGAATTCTTTGTTGCAATCCACTGCCGCCTCGCCTCCGTCTCTTCTAGATACTGAAAGAGTGATTCAAGAAATTGCTGATCGTGATCGCCGTAAAAACAACATAGTTATCTTTGGCTATGAAGAGGATAATTGCGAAAACAATGCTGAACAAATTGCTTTGGATCTTACCTTGGTCAATGAAATTTGCGCTAATCTCCAAGTTAATGTTTGAGATATCAAAATATCTAGATTGGAAAAATTTGATTCAACTGCAACAAAACGTAAGCGTCCTGTTAGGGTTTCCTTTCCTTCTCATTCTTTTGTTAGTCAAGTTATGCATATCTCTAAACTTAAGTCTATCCAGAAATTTTCTACATTGTCCATTTTTCGCGATAGAACACCTATGCAACTTCAGATTCATAAGGATGCCAAAACGGAATTGAACGACCGCTTGAATAGTGGTGAAATGAATTTAAAAATTAAATACAATCGAGGAACACCTTTAATAACTTCTAAGTTAAACTAGATAGGTCCAACGTTTTTCCTTATGCATGTAACATTTATTATCAAAACACTCGTGGGCTTCGATCTAAAACACATGCTTTCTTTTCTAGTGCTTGTGAATATTTATATGACATAATTGTAGTCACTGAAAGCTGGTTGGACGATTCCGTTTTTAGCTCAGAAATGCTTCCGCCATCATTTAGCATTGTTCGTTTTGACAGAAAATTTTCTTTAGTCAATCGCACTATGGGCGGTAAGGTATTTATTGCATTCTCTGGCTCAGTTGATTATGCAGTTCTCGATACAAACATGATTTATCTCTGGTCTCTTTAATTGATATTGTTGCTTGCAAGTGCACTAATTTTGCTAATATTGTCTATATTATTGCAGTTTATATACCCCCATGATATATGATGATATTTTTTTCAGTGTTTGTTAAGAATTATTACTCAGTCCATTAAAAAAGCTTAATATGATGTTGATCTTGGAAACGAAACACAGATTTTCCTCCACGCCACGTTGTAGAGAATTGAAAGTAGCAAAGTGTTATTATTTTTTTGATTAATTATAATAACGTCGGGAGAAAGTAAAATAGAAAATGGGGAAATTAATTTTTCTTAATATCTTCGAAACCGGGCCAGATATTTAACGTTTATTTGTATCACATATGTATTCCCTTAACGCTGCAATTTTCGTCCCATTTTTTCGTCGATCCCCATACTGGTCGTCCTTATCTTGTACAGGCTGTATAAACTCACATTTAGATATCAATAATATAAACACTATTTTTTCCCAACGGTAAGATAAGACCACTCTTAAAATAACTTACCTGCCTAAATATTTGTAATTGAAGCATATCTTTCAGGAATGGTTGAAGGGAAAGCGGTCTGGTTTCAATAAATTTGTCCTCATCAAATTTTGCCTTATCTTCAAAGGAAAGAGCATCTCTATATCCACCAATTAATTGTACCAATGCTCTCAGAAATACTCTAGAAACGCCATCACCCAATACAGCGGCTTTATTCTTTAGCTGCTTTTTCATTGTGGTTACCTAATAAAAAACGAATAAAAATAATTTTATTTATTTTACTAAAATAAGGAAGCATGAAGGTATTATACTCGTACATATTTCTCTATTTTTATTGCGCTTTAGACATATACATAAATTTGTGCATAGTTCGCTAGGACGATATCATATCCAATTTTAATGAAATGTGATGGAAATTCTGATGGATCTGCTTAGGCATTGTGAATGTTGGCAATAGAATACTTGATTTGTTCAACGTACTTTAATCAAAACTTGGTAGATTTTTCATATGATAGTGATTGCAAGCAATGTGATGTAGTATTACTCCCCGTACACTACATCACGTCGGTGAAACTGCGCATCACACAATTACTTAATTAAATTCCGTAGCACGTGTGGTCTCACTAACTCTCGGATATCGCATAACGGAACTAACTAGAGCCACTACAAAAGCACACGGAAAGGAAAGCAAAAGCCGCGTGTTGGTAAATCCATCCACAAATACGTCTCTACACCGAAAAGGAAAAAAGAAGGCACCGATAACGTCATATATAAATACAATAACAATAAGTAACACAAGAGCATAACTGTCATTAAATCTAACCTAGTTCTTCCAGAAAAAGCAGATATATCCCATAACCGTAATCCTTGAATAGGCAGATTTTTTTAAATGAGTACTCTGTACATCAAGCTGTAACCCGGAAGGCCCACGTATGTTTTCCAAAGCAGGGGCAAAGTGCATATTCTATAGGTTACACGCAAAAGTGAGCAGTGAGTTGCAATATGTAAATAATGTGGATGATGTACCAAACCGGCCGAACCGAAAATGTGTATGATACATGATTGATTAATCTATGAAGATGATAGTGATAGGATAATTAAGTTTTGTGAAACAACAATAGAGAAAATTATAAATTATGAAAAGATTATGTAATATTTGTTTTGGTGACAGTATATCACATCGGTAAGTTCCTTAACACACACTTGTTTAATAATAAATTCGGTAAAACGTATTTCGCCATCTAAACCGTCAATCAGCGCTCTAATTGTAAGTGGTTTTGTAAACCGCCATAACTGTATACAGGGTTAGTTAAAAGTATGGAGACGGCGATTTATTGCCGTTAATATTGATTTTACGAAATTATATTCAATACAAAAGTCTTTTTATGAAATTTCTATCTACATTTTAGAACGCTTCAATTTTCTTTAAATGGGAACTTGTTAATTTTACTCTACCATTGAGAATTTTTTCTGTTTACAATAGTACTTTTGTTTTCTTTTAATATATTTAATAACATTCTTAGAAGAAAAGATTGGTTCAAGTATTTAATAAATGTTAGGTACATCTAACAAGGAGGAAGTAAGATAATCGAATTGTTGTAATTTTACATTACAGAGAGATTTTGAAGTTTCACCTGCCAGGTAAATCCACTAAATATGATACATTTTTCAACTGGACGAGTGGCCTAGTCGGTAGCGTTTTAGTTCGGTACTCATTAGATCGCTGTTTCGAGCCTCGTCGTAGAACAAACGAAATATTATAATAACTATATGCAGGAATATTCTCCAAGTACTTCATTAAAATGCATAATCGGTTGATAAACAATATTCATCCAACTAGGCACATCTTTGATAGACAAAAGAGAAGCGATAAACAAACCCAAGTCAGGTAACTTTATTGTTTACGTCAAATACAATTGTACAACTTATTGCTGTTAATATTAGCAATGGCGAGTTTAAGTGGACGTGAAAGAATTGAAATACTCATGATGCTGGGTTATGGAGGCAGACGCAGAAGTTTAGAAGACGCTTGTAGCTTATTTAATAATACGTATCCAAATAGAAATCCACCTTCTAAATCCGTTGTTGGTAAAACTTTAAAACGCTTTGAACAAACGAGTAACGTTAAAGATTTGCCAAGGAGTGGTAGACTTTTGGTGGTAACTTTTACACGAATTGATGGAAGATAGTTTTTATAGGAAACTTCAATTTTGTGAGGAAATGTCAAATATAATCTATAATAATGAAAATTTCGTCAAAACTATTCTTTTCTCTGACGGAGCTACTTTTTGCCTTACCGGTGCAGTAAACAGACATAACTGCAGATACTGGACATCTGAAAATCGTTTTTGCTTTATGGAGCACCATACGCAATATCCCCAAAAAGTTAATGTTTGGGTTGGCATTCTAGGGGTAATATTATCGGTCCCTTTTTCATCAATGGCAATTTAACTTCGGCTGTGTATTTGCAGTTATTGCGAAATGAAATTATACCTGCTTATGCTACGCTCTATCCACATGAAAACAACAAACACCTTCCCAATAACAGTATCTGGTTCCAGCAAGATGGCGCTCCACCAAAATTCTCTTCGGGGTTTTGTAAATCGATTGGGTCATTGGCAAATTACAAATGGAGGACAACTTCAACACTTAATTTAATTTACTTAGTTATTAATTTGTTTTTAATGATAAGATTGTAACCGATAACTTTATTGCAAATAATTTTGTCTATCTTAGATGTACATAACGTTTATTAAATACTTGAACCGATGTTTTCTTGTAAAAATGTTAAATTAGAAAAAAAAACTATTGTAAAGAGAAAAAAATTCTCTATCGAGCGGTAAGGTAAAAGGTTCCTATTTAAAAAAAAATACGCGGGCAGGCGTAACTCAAAAATAATTGAAGAAAAAAAAATTCGAGCGTTCTGAAATGTAGATAGAAATTTTAAAAAAATTGTATTGAACATACTTTCCTAAAATGAATGTCAACGACAATAAATCGCCGTCTTCATATCTTTCACTAACCCTGTACTTATAGTTAGTGTACGGGATCAACGTAAACCGACATTTCCACTATTATTAGCTAGCAAAAGATTACACGGGTGTACTAGCGCAGCAATTACAATTGTAATACTACGTTCAAAAACTATCAAGTCTTAACAAGTCAAGTGTTGATGTTTATGAGCGATGGTACAACAACAATACCCTCCCCCGTTCTACCCTAAGGTGTAGGGATTTTGCCTTTTCAGGCTTCTCCTTCTCCTCTACTAAATTTCTTCCACCCTTTCCTATTCATTGCCAGTTCCTTGGCGTCTTTCCATGTCCACCCTCTCCGCTCCAATACTTCCGCCATCATCGCTGCCCACTGCCTTCTCGGCCTACCTCTTCTTTTCCTATCGTTCCTTTTGGTTTCCCAGAAGATTTTCTTGACTGGCGCTTCTTCACCCATTCTCTGCAGATGTCCCCACCACCACAGCTATCTTTCTTCAATGTATTGTTCCAACGATTCCATTCCCAGCTCTTCTCTTATTGTTGTGTTTCTTATGCGGTCTTTTCTTGTTATCCCTTTAACCCTCCTTAGAAATTTCATTTCCATGCCCAGCATTCTGCTTTTTCCTTTTTCGTCAGATTCCACTATTCACTCCCATATACTACTACCGGTCTATACACTGCTTTATATACACTTTGTAGAACTGAATCGCCACTCACATGTTGATCACTTTATTTAATAAAATATACAATGCTAAGTTAAAACTAAATAGAAACAATGCACAGTATACATTAGTGAGACAGGCCAGCGGCCATTGTTCTCTATCTCTCTCGTCAGTCTGTCTGTCAACTTGCGCATATACAACCGATGGTTAAAGTATCCGCACTTGGAAATAATTCTTGCTACACACTCCCCTTTGGATACCACAACCGACCCGGGTGTGATACCGCACGATCAAAGAATTATTTCAAGTGATTCGCCATTTTAACCGGAGGGATCTACGTGGTTCGTTGATCGCGCACGGTTTTTGTGAAACGGCACTTCGCGGTGGTACACTACGCGGTTCACTCAAAGCCGAAACAGATGCAGGCGTCGATGAAGATTCCGGAGTGGATCGGCAAGGCCTTCCTCTGGGACGACTGGGAGGCACAGGCGGAGCTCCTGGGGTCGCTCGCGGTCTTCCTCTGGTCCGAAGTGGATGTATTGGAACATGCGGCGTCATTTCCGATGTGGAAGGTTTATACGGGGCCAACGCAGAGAAATGGTATACCCCACAGGGTACCAATGGGTTGGATGGATCCACAACTTCGTAAGAGGTAGGACTAACAACTCGGGAAATTCTGTAAGGACAATCTCTACGGGGTACAAATTTTGAAGTAATCCCAGCTCTAGCTCTACTCAAGGCATGAGTGTTAACCAGGACTAAGTCAGATACTTTGAAGGAAACATCTCTTCTCTTAGTATCAGCGCATTTCTTACGGGCGTCCTGTTGACGTTCATGATTATCTCGCGCTTCATGAAGAGTACTAGCAAGTAAGCGGAGATACGGATTTATTTGCGGGGCAAAATTATCATTATCGATAATGGCCTTGAAATCTCGGCGTACATCATCAGGCGTACGCAATTCTCTACCAAAGGTGAGGTATGCTGGCGTATATCCAGTAGTTTGACATACGGAAGTATTTTAAGTAAAGCGAATAGAAGGCAATTTGTCTTTCCAATCGGTATGATCCTTCGCTGTGAGGATGGCTAACTGCGTCTTCAAATCTCTATTTTTCCTCTCTACAGGATTTACAGCAGGATGATACAATGGAACTAAGCTCTGAGTAAATCCAATGGCTTGGGCTACATGTTGCATTACTGCGCTCACGAATTGGACTCCATTGTCACTAATAATCTTCCTGGGGGTTCCAAAACGGAGAATGATCTCATCAATTAGGCATCTAGCACAGGCTTCAGCAGATGCAATTTTTAGGGGAAACACCTCTGTCCATCTTATGGAAGTATCTTCCACAATGAAAATCCACATTTCATTAGTTGGCGTCTCTGGGAGAGGTCCAAAGAGATCGATTGATATATCCTCAAATCGTTGGACTTGAATGGGCGTCTGAAACAATCGAGACGGTTTCATATTGGAAGATTTATATCTTTAGTAGTCGATGCACTGAGATACATAAGCAGTGACATCGCGACTCATTCCGGTACAGAAATATCTGGGAATGATTCTCTGAAGGGCGCGTTCCACACCATAATGACCAGCAAATGGAGAATCATGTGTTTCTTTCAACACTGTTGTAACTAAGCTTTTACGTACTACTTGCTGTGCTTCCTCACCATTATGATCTGGTGAGTAAGGATGCAAAATTCCATTCATCATTAAATAACCTCGATCACTCCATCTTCTAATTTCGACCGAACATTGTTCTGGTGATTCAAAGCATTCCATAATGTGGGCGAGATCGGGATCAGACAGCTGGTGTTCTCGTGTTGTCTTCACGTCATCAACGGGAAGATTGACGGTGACGAGACATACATTACAAGTATCACCTTGCTTGCTATCATGACAGATAGGGCAACTTAACGTATCAGCCAGAGCATTCTGACGTCCAGGTACATATTCAATCGTTAAATCGTAAGGTCGTAAAGCCAGGGCCCATCGAGCAAGACGTCCTATTGGAGACTTCAACGACATCAGCCATCGAAGGGGTTGGTGGTCACTCTTCACCTTGACCTTGGAACTTTCGAGATATCCACGAAATTTCGAAAATACCCACACTAAAGCCAGAGCTTCACCCTCGGTTGTATGGTAATTCTTCTGCGCAGGAGTCAGCAGACAACTGGCATATTCCAAGGCCCTTTTCTCGGCTCCCTCCCCTGGAGTAAAGCTGCTCCCAATGCATGGGAACTGGCATCCACTCTAATAATAAAGGGTTTGGTTGGGTCAGCTTGACGCAACACAGGTGCAATAGTCAATAACTTTTTCAGTTGATTGAAAGCATTTTCTTGATCGGCTCCCCATTTCCAATAAGAAGTTTTCTTTGTTAGGCTACTCAATGATCTAGAAATTTCAGCAAAATTTGGAACAAATCTTCGAAATAATGAACAGGTCTGTAGGAAGCTGATAACTTGTTTTACATTTTGAGGGGCTCTCGTGATCATAATGGCGGTTATTTTATCCGGGCTCCGGCTAAAGCCATTTTTACTCACTATGTGACCAAGGTACTTGACACTATCGGCACAGAAAGTACATTTGGCACGATTTACATGAAGCTTGAATAACTGGAGTCTCTTAAAGACATCCTCCAAATCATTCAGATGTCTCTCAAAGGTTGGAGACATAATAATTAAATCATCTAAATATGTTAAGATGGAAATGTGCGGTAAGCCAGAGCGAAAGCGATCTGCTAAACGCTGGAATGTTGCAGGTGCTGTTCGTAACCCAAAAGGCATAGCATTGTATCTGAATGTACCAAAAGGAGTTACAAAAGCAGTTTTATCTCGGTCTGCTTTCTTGACCGGTATCTGATGATAACCACTTCCTAGATCTAAAGTAGTTATGTAGGCAGCATTCACTGTGGAATGAAGTAAATCATCTACTCTAGGTAAAGGATACTGATAATCTCATTTAGGCGTCTGTAATCAACGCAAAGCCTAGTAGATACATCAGGTTTAGGTACCAAAACTACTGGAGCGGCATAAGCTGATTCACATTCCTCGATTATTCCATCATCTAATAATTTATCGAGTTCTTTTTGCAAGATTTCTTTCTTACCAGGTGAAAGACGATATGGCAGTTGGTAAACAAAATTGTCATCCGTCAACTGTATGGAGTGCTCTGCACATGGTGTTAATTCCCTACTTTCCTCGAACACAGAAATATTCTGCTACAATAATTCAGTCAGTTGATCCTTTTGCTCCGTTGTCAAGTGTGGACCGTCACCATCCTTGAGAATAATTGCAACTTGACAAATCTTGGGACCATTGTCCTTGTTCACTAGAAGTTCTCAGAAACAAAATTTGGTCGAAGAATCTTCTTCGAAATACCATTGCCACCTAGGAATGTTTAAAACTATACCGGCAACGGTTGCCTTTGATCTCAAGGGTGGAGCGTGGCTCGATCGATTCAGCACTAGCCAAGTAGTTTGGGTTCGATTCCCGGACAGAATTTCTTTTGTCAATCCTTTTTTCTTTTGTGCTACATATCTATGCATGTTTATTTTTCGACAACGTTGTTAAAATATCTCCACAATCAGTAAATTATAACGGAAAGTTCAGAGGGGGTGCCAAACGAATAAATATTTTGGTGTGATTGAAAACAAACAAGAAAAAGAAATGGAAGACACCGAACCTTCCACCAGTATGGAAGTTGATTCGACTGCGTGTGAAAAAACAGCGTCTTCCATTTTCTTTAGAGCGAAGCTCTTTAAGCGAAATTCTGCGGCGAGCGTTAACTGGGAAAAAGTGAGACGCCTGAAATCGTCAGATAGACGCTTTCATCTTGTCCTTTCATTAGTTATTTCTCTCTCACACACACATATACTTATCGCAGGAGCAACTATGAAATGCACCGTATTTGCGTATCCCCCATCAGATGGTGCCCTTATTATTCCGACTCGAATTTACTTCAAATTCAACTTCAATTTATTTACCATAGGTTTCGAAATGAAGTATTTTTCTTTATACATTGTTTATGCAAATATAGAATTTTACCTTTTATTCAAATAAGCATCAAACGCGTAAAGAGCTTTGCTCTTGCCGGGTGTCCCACGACACCTCTCCTTCTTCTTTTTTTCTAATCACACACCAAAATATTTATTTGATTGGCACACTGTCTGAACTTATCGTTTTCCGTTACAATTCACTAATTGTGTAGATATTTTAACAACATTGTCGAAGAATTAACATTGGTCCATATGTAGCACAAGAGAAACAAAAATTGAAAAAATTCTGTCCGGGAATCGAACCCAAACCATACGATTACTGTACTAGTGCTGAATCGATCGAGCCACGCTCCACCCTTGAGATCAAACGCAACGGTCCAGGATATCAATTGCGTCTTGTTATTCAAACCGGTTTTTTCAAAAACGGTTGAGTATTGGCACCATGTTTGCCAATACTCACCAAGGTCTGTAGTTAATTATTATGAAGTACTTTCTTATCCCAGAAGGGCGTCCAAATCCGTGATCCCAACGTCACGCCCTCCCCTTGTTAGAAGTGGTTATTATCAGATACCGGTCAAGAAAGCAGACCGAGATAAAACTGCTTTTGTAACTCCTTTTGGTACATTCAGATAAAATGCTATGCGTTTTGGGTTACGAACAGCACCTGCAACATTCCAGCGTTTAGCAGATCGCTTTCGCTCTGGCTTACCGCACATTTCCATCTTAATATTTAGACGATTTAATTATTATGTCTCCAACCTTCGAGAGACATCTGAATGATTTGGAGGATGTCTTTAAGAGACTCCAGTTATTCAAGCTTCATGTAAATCGTGCCAAATGTACTTTCTATGCCGATAGTGTCAAGTACCTTGGTCACATAGTGAGTAAAGATGGCTTTAGCCAGAGTCCGGATAAAATAACCGCCATTATGAACATAAGAGCCCCTCAAAATGTAAAACAAGTTATCAGCTTCCTACAGACCTGTTCATTATTTCGAAGATTTGTTCCAAACTTTGCTGAAATTTCTAGACCATTGAGTAGCCTAACAAAGAAACCTTCTAATTGGAAATGGGCGGCATGTTATAGCCGAAAGAATGTCGCAAAGCTGCCAAAGCTTCATCCCAGGCCGATATACTGGACTTGATTCCTTGCCACTAGGTTGCAGCGTTACTGTCAAACAACATGGGTAAACCACGGATTGCATTTTCTTCGGAAATATTTACGCAATCTTTGTAAATGCTAATAGCATTGATAAAAGCCTCAACATCCTCACCTTTGTTACCAGAGAACCGCGAAGCGCAGTTCGAAAAATTCCCGCCGGGTACTGGTGATGGGGTTCGAACTTGGGAAGTTACTAGGGCTTGAGTCATTCCATTGATCAGAGCTTGAAGCTATTCTGGTGTCATTTACACCGGATTTGACATTTTAGAAATTGATGATTCCTCACGGCACGTATTGTTCAGCTTATTTCTTAAGTTATAGCTCATGTAACTTAATGTTTGTGAGAGTATAGTGCACACAAAAAGTCTGAAAGTTCATTAAAATGTTTCACAAAAGTTCATGCTGAACGCACTATAGGAGTGTATAGAGACTATGTCCATATGAAACGCACTATAGATAGCTTTAAATTATAGCGAACACAACGTAATAGTTCGAGTAATTTAGTTATGCGCATGCACTAAATACATGAAATATCCACTGAGAGTCTATTATTATACTGAATACTAATGTGATAAAAGGCCGTATAAATACTTCTACGATCATATTCATAGGAAAATGCACAATTTTTGTGAAATTAGCAAGTCTATTATTGAAGTGCACGCACGATTCACGTGAAAATACACTGTCGCAATTAAGACTTGAAAAGCAGTACTTACAATTTTTCTTCTTTTAATTTTTTACCTCTAACCTTGCTTTTATTCGCACTTGGATAACAACATAGAAGGCGGGAAACTGGTGCTTCTGACACTTGCATAAAAAAATTCGTTTACGTTGAAGAGGCCTTAAGATGAGCGCCAATTCTTTATGTAGGACTGAATCGCCCTTCACATGTTGATCACTTTATTTAATAAAATATACAAAGCTACGGTAAAACTAAATAGAAAAAATGCACAGTACACATTAATGGGACAGGCCAGCGGCCATTGTTCTCTTCTGTTAGTATTACTCCGTCTTTGTTTTTAATTACCATTGTGTTTATATTTCTGTTTTTTCTACAGTTTTTAATTACTTTGTAAAACAATTTCTGATTTGCCTTGCTGTCCTTTTATCATCTTTTCTCCGAACTCTGTCCACTTCTTTTGCTTTTCTTGTAATACCAATTGTTTAACTTTACTTCTTTGTCTTTTATATTCTTTGTAATTTGCTGTATTTCTGTTGCTTAGATGTTTCTTCCATAATTCTTTTTTGATTTTAATCTCATCTTTTATTTTCTTTGTCCACCATACTGTCTGTTTTTGTTTTCACTTTTCCTAAAAACTCCACACGTTGTTCTTGCTGCATTAATTACTATATTTTTTAATTTTTCCCATTTTTCTTCTAATGCACTTTCTCTTATTTTTTCCTGTATTTTGTTAATTTCGCTAGATATCAAAAGTTCATAATTTTTTGCTATCTCTGTATTCTTTAACTTGTGTTTTTATACTTTCATATATTTTATTTACCTTTCCTTCATTGCTATCTTCTATTTCTTCCTCATTTTCCTTAATTTTTGCAATCAGTAAATAATGATCACTGTTTAGTTCATAACTTCTCTTAACCCTTATATCCAATACTCTTCTCCTATTGTCTCTTTCCACTAATATGTAATCAATTATGGACTTTTCCCCTCTCCCGGGTTCCACTCTTGTGAATTTGTGTATTTCCTTATGTTCATAACACGTGTTTGTAATTATTAAGTCATTATCAATACAAAACTCTAACAGCCTTTTCCCATTATTATTTCTAGTTATTTCACCATACTCTCCAATTACTGTTATATATGTATCATCGTTTACTCCCACTCGTCCGTTAAAATCACCTGCTACTAATATTTGTCCTTTTGCCATTTCTATTGCGTATGTCAGATCTTCCCAAAATTTATCTTTTTTCTCAGCTTTTTCGTTTTCATCAGAACCGTAGATAGCTACAATTGTTTTCCAATGTGTCTTACATTGCAACTCTATTAACAGTACTCTCTCACTAATTGCCTCCCACCTAGTTACTAGGTTTCTAAGTTCCTTTTTCAATATACATCCTACTCCCGCAGAAGCTCCCTGTTCTCAACTCCACTCCATATTAGGATATGCTCATTCTTTAATTCCATTATTCCCTGTTATTTTCTCTTTGTGTCTGATACTATCAATACATCCAGTGCTGCTTTTTCAAATTCCTCTACAATTTCTATTTCTTTACCGTTCAAACTTCTAATATGTTCCTAATCTAAATACCTTTTTCTCTTTATCCTTTCCCCATTTTCTGCTTAAATTAACCTCTTCCAATTTCCTTTCCTTTTCCGTTTCCATCTCGTCTGCCATGATCGTCCTCGCTCTTCCGTTCTTTCTTCTTCTTTTTCGTTTTTTGAGTTTCTGCCCTCGTTTTCCTGGCCGTTCTCAAGCAGTGCCCCTTTCTCTCTATCTCATCTATATTCCCTTCCTTCAATTGTAATTCTTTGCTATCCCATCTCCTATGTTCACATTTACTTGCATTGTGCTTTTCATAAAATTCTGTAATCCTATCTTCATATCATGCTTATCCTCCGTCGTTAGTTTCATTCCTATCATCACCACATTATTTTTTGATATTGTCTTCTCCACTTTGTACATTCTCTTTTCTATATCTCTCATTTGTTTCCTCATTATCTCATTTTCTGTCTTCAATTTTTCATTCTCCCCTCTCAGCACTTTCAATTCTTCCTGGTACTCCTTCTGATCTCTCTTTATTTCCTTCACGTATCTCATCAGTTCTCTCATCATATTCACTAGCTCCCCTTCTCCTTTTTGTGGTGTTCTTTGTAATTTCTTGCTTTTCTTGAATACTTCGTAAGTCTCATCCTTCTCTCTACCTCTTTTTATTCCTATATCCTCCGATGTATCACTCTCCATATCATTATTTCTTTGTTAACTTTTATTTAGCCCCTGTATATATATTTATTCCCGCAAATTCTTCGCTATTTGCTATCTTATCGTTATTGTATGTTATCTCACTTGCGCTTCCGCTTTTTGCTCAGGTTCGTTGTGACACCACGTAAAAGCTGCCGGCCGGTCGTTCGGTCGGACCTTGGCTTTTATCGGTTTGCACGCTGCTATTTTGTTATCGCTAGTTTCACTATTTACACCACTATTTCACTCTCTTTACGATCGCTGTTTGACTTAAATACTCGTAATTTCCCGCCGAATCGAGATTCACTACGGAGCACAAATCAAACGTCCGCACGCTCGCACTCTCAAACTCAGACTCTTTAGTTTTAAAAAATATACGTTAATATATGAGATTCGTTTGCCTAGCTTCATTTGTTCGTTAGTGATGACGTCATCACTAAAGATTTAAATGACAATATAGAATTGTAGTAGTGGAACCTAATAGCACAACAAAAATTCTGAAAAAATCGAGCTGATCATTGGATGTTGATATTTATTATTATGTATGTATATATTATTTTTCGCATTTAATAGGAAATTAAATTATCATATTATTACTACAATATAAAATTAGATTTAATGCTAGTATTATACAAGATAACAAATAATGCAAACCATGAACGGAACGTAAATTGCTTGTTTTGTTTTTATCTTACAACCTTTGTAGCGTACTGAATAATCAAGATACCTTGATAAAATTTTAAATCTTGCGAACTGTTTCATATAAGCATTCTGTTCATCTTCAACGCTCTTCAATTATGTGAAGTGTAGAATTCTAATAATATTGTACTAAATTATCATGGCTAATTTTACAGCGTATAAGAATGATTATTTATCTTGGTTGTGGGAACATCACACGATCCCAGGAATAAGTAATAATAGTAATATGTAGAAGTAATATATATGTAGAAGTAATATGTTTAATGCTAAATCGTCCTCTTAGGCAAGCGGCAGTGAGTAAAATAATAAAAAAAAAAATAGGCAGACGGGAGATGTTAAGAATATTTCAAAAGGCGGTCGTATAGAAACAAGTTCACACAATAAATTGAATATTCTTTTAGAATTGGAAGAAAATCCTCAGTGTTCTCTTAGAAAGTTAGTAGCAGGTAATAGTACGTTTAGAGCACTTCATGAGAAAAGATATCGTCTTATGCTGAAGTTATTGAGAATAGAAAAATATCCATTTAAAATTTAGCTTGTCTAAGCGCTTAATGATGATGATCTTGACCGATTTTACAATTCTGCGAGACAATGCTGATTTGAACCATGGTAACGAACGAACCAAATCGTTTTCTCCGATAAAGCAACTTTTTCTATAAATGAGACAGTTAATCGACAGAACAGAAGGTATTGGAATAGAAAAAATTCTCATTGGATGGCAGTAACGCGCACTCAACATTCACAAGTAGACGTCTGGGAAGGAATAGTACATAATAGAATTCTAGGTCCTTTTTCTTTGAGAAAAATCTTACCGTAGAAAGGTATTTGGCGTTTCTCCAAAATGATCTAATTCCAACACTTGCTGTACTTTACCCAAACGAAGGCGATCCTGATTTCCCAAATGATGCTATTTGGTATCAATACGATGTCCCACTGCCGCATTATATGCTTCCTATCCGTAATTTTCTGCACACCGTTTCCCCAGAAAGATGTATCGGCAGACGAGGATAGAATGGCTAGCAAGATCTCCTCCCCAGATACCCCTAGACCTTTTTCTATGATATTACTTAAAATCAATAGTTTATGAAACAAAATCAGAAAATCTAGACATATTCAATTAACGTATTCAAAAAGAAATTCCTAAAATGGTACGAACTGTCATTAATAATGTCTTAGGTGAATTTATAAGTAGACTAGCTTACTGCCAAGAAGTCAGTGGGTGGCTATTTGCACATTTAATTTACTACTGTTAATTTTATTTGCCACAATATCAATATTAAAGGTTCAGCTGTTATGTAACCTTATGATTTAGTTGCACAGTAAAGGCTCGCGCGCACTTACCGACTACGGCCCACTAGTAGTGGGCCGTAGTCGGTAAGTGCGCGCAAGCCTTAAAAAGGGAATAAAAATCACTATTGGATTCCACTACTACAAATCTATATTGTCATTTAATTCTTTTGTGATGACGTTATGACTAAAAAAACAAATGAAAGTCTGGCGGTAGATGCACAATTAAAGCCCGCGCGCACTTGCCGGCAACGGACGACTACGGGCCGCTACACTACGGACGGCAATTTATTCTTTGCATGTGTATGAATGGAGGTAACAACCCTGCCGACGACACTATGGAACAAACGGAAATCTGCCGATAGAATACTTTTGCCGGTGCCGTGCCGTGATCCGTTGCGTAATGCAATAGTACGCGTGATAGCTCGACAACGTAAACGGAAACAAACATCATGGATGAAGAAAAATTCATAATATTAGTTAGTGGCTACAGAGAGCTGTATGATATGAGTGACCACAATTATGCAAATCAAGAGAGAAAGAACATTTGTTGGAATGAAATAGCAATGACAATGGGACAGTTAGGTATGCTGAAACTTAATAAAAAATCAGTAGGTGTTTAATTTAATTTATGTTTTACTATGTTTTATTTAAAAATGACTATTTTAATTACGAGGTTTGTAACTTCTTCGCACCATATCCGTTTGCCAGTTAACAGCACCCACCGTACAAAAGTAATCTTTTAATTGGTTTCGAATATACATATAAAGCCTCCTCGGTTGCTTTACCACCAACATTTCGTAGTTCTTGGATCGTAGTACTTGTATCAATTGCGTTGTTTTCAATGTCATTCACACGTAAATTGTCTTCTCTCGGAAAGTTATGTAAACAACTAGTTGCCAATATAACATGTATTAGGGATTTGTAGTCGTCTCTGATAAATTCTAAATTTTTGGGTAAGTATACCGAAAACATTTTCTGACAATCTCCGAGCTCGACTGAGTCGATAATTGAAAATCGCCTTCTCCTCCTCAACTCGCGTTTGATTACCAGGATACGGACGCATTATATTTCTGTGCAGTGGAAAGGCTTCGTCTGCTACAATAACGTGCGGTAATGACGTGTTTGTTGCAGGTAGTATTTTATTGGAAGGTATTGATAGCTTTCCATTTAACAGAGCTTGCCCCATGGTAGAATTAGAAAATATCTCACCGTCACGGTGTCTACAGTACGCTCCAACATCAACCATTGTGAATCGATAATTTGCATCTACTACTGTGTAAGACAACACTAAATGTCTTTTAAAGTAGAGAGATCCACTATTGGGCGCTGCTTGGATAACTACGTGTTTGCTGTCAATAGCTCCAATACAATTTGGAAAATTCCACTTGATACAAAAATCCTTTTCTATTATTTTCCACGTATCTTCCGTGGGTTACGGCATAAAAATTGGTTGCAGTTTGTTCCAAATTGCCTTACATGTCGAGTTGACGATTTCTCTTACAGTGGTGTGGCCCACTCTATAACTAAAGGATATGGTTGTGAAACAGTCACCAGTTGCAAGATATCTGAAAAGGATTATTCTCATATTAAACTACACCCATTTACTACCCTTTTTCTTATTTTCAGCACCAGCTTGCAAAGAGAGATGGGCCCGATTAAGGGACAATTATAGAAAAGCCCGCAGATTTGTCATATACATGTGCCATAGTGATAGATACGTGCATTTTTATCGTTCCCATAATTCACTAAATTTCTACTTGAAATTTTCTTAGTTAATTATTGTGTTTTGGATCGACGTGTAGTGTATAATTTGCTCTTTCTATTTGTGTCATTTTTGTGAAGATTTGTCTGCAGCAGAAGCTATTATTTACAGTGAGTAATCTCCTATATTCGTGTCTCCTGCGTTTTTCCGTGAGTTTCTTGTTCTTTTTACTTCGCGCGCAATTTTATTTCGTGTATTTCTCTTTTTCTTTTTTTTTGTTATATTTATTCTTGCGTTATCTATACCGGATCAATTGAAATAATAAGTATTCATATTTAATTGTTATTTCTGGTTTTCCTCTTTCTTCTGTGTACTCTGTAGCTGAAACCTAACCGTTGCCAATTTTTTCCTTTGTGTGTCTTGCTCGTAAATCGCTGCGACGGGCACCGCTAGCGAGAAGAATTTGTGTCCTTTGATTATTATTTTCCTTATATACTTCACTTTTGGGATTCTTAATTTATAATGTTTGTTAAATGTAAATGCTGTAGTAAGAATTTCCAAGAAAGCGACACCGTTGGTTGCTTTGTATGCAGGACTGTGTTCAGCTTGGCTTGTGCCGGTCTATCAGATAAGGATTCGAGAGTTTTAAGATCGAAGAAAAATATTAAGTGGACTTGTTCCACATGTTGTTCAGTTGATATTGTTGGACAGATTCAGAATCTCACCAATGTCATCGATTCCTTGCAGAAGGAGTTATCGCGTATCGCGAGTTTGATGGGTGATGCATCTGTGGAATCCACTAAGCAATACGGAATTGAGGATGTTGTAAACGAGGTTGAAGACCGGAGGCGGCGTGAGAAGAATATTGTTATTTATAACTTGGATGAGAGCGAGATTCCTGATGGTGATTCGGTGAAACTTCGTGATTTGCTGAAGTTCCTGGAGTTGGATGATGATATTGGATTGAGTGGTTTGAGGGCTTTCAGACTTGGATCTGTGAGAGCTGACAAGGGCATCAGACCTTTGAAGGTAGTGTTGGGCTCGACTGATGCTGTTACATCTGTATTACGTAAGAGTAGCCGCTTAAAGGACTACCCAGTTAGAAAGAATATTTTCATATCCAGGGATCTGTCGTCTTTGCAGGTGGAAATTAAGAAGAAAACGTTGGCTGAGTTCCGAGTTCGAAAGTCTGCGGGTGAAGATGTTAAGCTGCGGTATATTGGTGGTTTGCCTAGAATCATAATTCAAAGAAACGCTGCAAGATCCAAAAGCAGTCTAATGTTCGGGGATTGAATACGAAGACATTTTTATTTTTTAATGCTCTCCTCGTTAACAGTGATTATGATATACTTATTTTAACGGAAACGTGGGCTAATGATAGTTTAGTTAATTCAGAATTATTTACTGAAGATTATGTAGTATTTAGATCTGATAGGGAGGGTGGTCGTGGTGGTGGTGTCCTAATCGCTATAGCATCTGAATTTTTGTGTCGTGCGGTTGTTAATTATCCTGATGTGGACTTGCTCCAATATAATATAGATGTGTTTGCATTTCATTGATTATCAACAATAAGCCTATAAATATTATGACTACTTACATACCTCCATCTACTCCAGCTTTTATGTACGATCATCTATTTCATAGACTTGAGCTGTTGGATTTGTTTGCGCATGATTTTGTGTTTGCGGGTGACTTTAATGTCCGTGATTTGGAGGACGTTACTTGTGGTAAAGCTTATAGCGTTCGTGCCTTTTTAGTATCTAATGATGCTAGTCAGATTAATAGCTGTAAAAATCAAAATGACAGACTCCTGGACTTGATTTATTGCTCGAGGAATGCCGTATGCAATTGTGGTAAAGCCGATTTTGCATTGGTACCAGAGGATCCTCACCATCCTGCGCTTGATTTCGATTTTACCTACAGCGGATTTACTTATAGTAGGTTTGAGTTCTCTAATATTATGAGATTAAATTTCAAACGTGCCAATTTTCGTCAACTGTATGAGTTGTTTTCCACAACTAACTGGAATTCTGTTTTGGATTGTGATGATGTGAATATTGCATGTGACAACCTCTATTATATAATAAATGACTATTTTCGGCGTTGCGTTCCAGTGGCTGTATCAGGAAGGAGTTCCTTTCCGTCTTGCTTTTCGTTGGAGACACGTCGACTGGTTAAAGTTAAGAGGCATTACCTGAAATTATACAGATCTAGAGGTCTTGAAGTTCACAGATATAAATTTAAAAAGTATAGAAAGCTTCTTAGTTCTAGCATTGATAGAGACTTCAGGAATTATATATCAGATATCGACCAATCGATCCAGAATGATCCGAATAAGTTGTGGACTTTCATTAGAGAACGTAGGCATGAGACACGTATTCCTGGTTCTATGATGGATGGTGACAGGCGTGTTGAATCTCCTGACCAGATTGCTAATGCTTTTGCCTCGCACTTTTCATCTGTTTTCGTTGACGGTGTTAGTGTTGATTACAGTGAAGATTTTTTAATACTGACATACTGACCGTTCATAGTTTTACCGAGGATGATGTTTCGAGGGCTGTGGGCTCCTTGAAGTCCACAATGACGATCGGTCCAGATTCTGTTCCTACTTTTATTGTTAAGGATTGTCAATGTGTACTCCGAATTCCATTGCTTCATATTTACAACCTAATATTGCGTCATAGAACCTTTCCTACTTGCTGGAAGACCTCGAAAATAACACCGGTGTTTAAATCTGGAGGCAAGAATGAGATAAGAAACTATAGACCGATATCTCTGATGTGTACCTTTGCAAACATTTTTGAGGTAATGATTGCCAAACCAATCTATAGCCATGTCGTTAATCGACTTTCTATTAATTAGCATGGTTTTGTGAAGGGTAGATCGACTGCGACTAACTTGTGATCCTTTGTGTCCGGTGCCTTGGATGAACGCAGGTTGACACAATTTGTACTGATTTTTCAAAGGCATTTGATGCAGTGCAACATGTTAAAATTCTACGGAAGTTAAATGCTTTTGGTATCTCCAACGATCTGATACGTTTGCTTAAATCCTATTTGTCCGGACGTTCTAATTGTTTTGAATATCATGGTTTCACATCCTATCCATATTTGTCTCGGTCGGGCGTTCCTCAGGGATCAGTGTTGGGCCCGTTGCTTTTCCTTATTTTTGTAAATGACATCACATACTGTATATCATCGCACTGCTTATTATATGCTGATGATCTGAAGATTTTTCGTCGTATTGAAAATATTAGAGATTGTGGAATCTTACAGAAGGATTTAACCAACCTTGAACGGTGGAGTCTTGAAAATGAATTTCCATTTAATATAAGTAAATGTAAAGTGATGAGTTTTACGAGGAAACAACATGTTATCATGTCTTCATATTATATCTGTGATTCACCTTTGGATAGATGTGAGTCTTTCACTGATTTGGGTGTGTCATTTGATGAGAAGCTAACATTTAATTTACATGTTGAAAATATCTGCACACAATCGCTAAGAATGCTTGGGTTTCTTACAAGAAATACCAAATATCTCAGCAATGAAGCACTTATTAGATTTTACAATGCATTTATTAGAACAAAGCTCGAATATTGCTCTATAGTGTGGAATCCATGCTATGTGAAGTATGCGGACATGATAGAGAGGGTGCAAAGAAAATTTTTGAAGATTCTCTATTATCGTACTAGTCACTCATTTCTGCCACATAACTATCCCTATGATCAGTTGTTATCTCAGTTTAATTATATTTCCTTGGAAAACCGTAGGGTACTATCACAGATTGTGTTTGTATATAAATTGATTAACAACTTTCTTTATACTCCTGACTTGTTGCAGCAATTTAGTTTTCATGTTCCTAGGCTGTGTGCTAGGCATGCATGTCTTTTTATGTATCAACTACCGCTACCACTCACCACTCGCGCTCACCAGTCTTGTCAATGTGTGTAAATGTTAATAGATTTTGCGATGAAATTGATTTGTTTAACATTTCACTAAGAAATCTTAGGTTATTATTAAGTACTAAATTTAGTGTTGCATAATTGATGCATTTATTTTTGTTTTGTATATTTGAGTATTGATGGAACGATTTTTGTTTTATTATTATTATTATTATTATTATTATTGGTTTTCTATTACAATGATTAAGTTTGTTTTTATTGTAAAAATTATCCTGTAATTAGCAGCTGTTGCTGCTGTTGGATGATAAATTATTATTATTATTATTATTAGATTTAGGAAAAGTAAAAGTGGAGATGCTAGACGTAAAACAAGACCGTATAAATACGAAAAGGAAATGTCGTTTTTAAAATCATTTCTTCAGGAGCGGGAGCATCAATCCAAAGTGAGTGATACTCAAGACTCGGAAAATTCACATATTAACCTCGATATGCCAGAGGATAATGCCGATGCCAGTAGTGAATCTGTGACACCTACAATTCTCTGCAGCACTCCTTCCCCATTAGCGCAATCTACTACCAGCAAGCGTAAGATGCACAAAGACAAACATTCTGTGGCTGACGTGCTGCAAATTCAATGGCCTTCGACAATATCGCTGTATTCGCCAGTATCAACCCATATACAACCCAGTGGCAACTATAATTTTCAATATCAAACACTTATTCCGCCTCAATGTACCAATGCTAGAGTGCCAGTGCCAGAACATTTTACAGAGCACGAATGTCTTAGTGGATCTGAGGACCAGCAGCATAGAAAGTCAGAATTGATGTCATCATGTATTGCTTTTATTTTATGTTTACGGGATTGTATTATTAGTTTTACTATATATACCTACTATTATTATTGGAACAGATATAGAATAATGCTGAGTAGTTAATACATGCCAAATTATTCGTGAGAAATTTACCTAAGACATATTTCCAACCGTTCTTCTGGGGTATTCGACATTCTAAATTTTGTGTTTTGCTTCTGCAATTCGGGCGGAAGAATTGATAAGAGTTCTTTAAACTTTTCGTAGCTGATTCTAAAGCATTGAAAGAACTTAACCTCATCGCATTTTAGATCAGGAAACAATGTAACATATTCGCCTTCTGTATGTCTTTTTCTGTTTATTTTGTGTACCCATGTCCTCCTGTTCTGTCTTTCTCCCTTTTCTTCCTCTTCACGTTATAGTGCCACAATGACAGTTTTCACATCCAAAGTTCCATCCATATTTGTAGACATTTTAACCACGACTACGGAAATTTTCCCGATAGTGCGCGTTAAAACTAAAAATTGCCGTCCGTAGTATAGTGGCCCGTAGTCGTCCGTTGCCGGCAAATGCGCGCGGGCCTTAATGCGTATTTTTAAAACTTAAAACCGACGTTGGCAGTTGAGTTCGCTTTTCTTTTTAGTATTCGATAGTTTAATCCCGCCCCGATCCTAGGTGACTGACCGCCTTTTTTATTACTTAGGTAATACGTCCAAACATAATAATAAAAATATTTATTATACATTTTTAAACATGCAGATACAAAAATAATATTATTAATAATATTATTACAAATATAAAACAAAAACCAATATAAATAACATACATGATACTAGTACATACACTACCGTCCAAAAGTAACAACTGTTAGGCATATCGTGAAATCGTTAATCCCTATTATAAATTATTCTATGCAAATATAAAATTGTTACACATAATCCGTAAATTCCAAACATTTAGGTACACATCTCACCCGAATACATTTCATTGCTCTTTGCCAAGATTACGACTATTGTTTGACGGGGATGGTACAGGACACCTGCAGTAATTACTTTCGGCCAAAGGGTTTAATACTGCTTTGGCAATCGTTTAGTGGATATGGTACAGATATTAATCCTTAGCATTTTATCGCTTTTCTGTGCGAAATTAGTCTTTTGAATTCAGTGGTAAAGTACTGAGCGTAAAAGTGCCAAAACGCAGACTGTAGACCAGCGTTCGTAGTCTTCGCGACGAAGGATATACGGAGAGAGAAACTTCTATATGGCTAGGTATTTCACTAAAAGGTGTGCATTACACATTGGCCCGGAGAGGAGAGACACGGCAAAATCTTGATAGAAGATGATGTGGGTGGCCACGGGTGACTTCTGGAGCTGGAGCTGGGCGACTTCGAAATGAGATCGACGTTTAACGGCAGCGGATATCGCATCGCGTGTTAATACACAACGACGAACAAATGGTTCTGTTACCACCGTCGGGCGATTATTGGCGATTGGCGATTATTGGCAGCAGATTTAACAGGTTCCCTGCCAATGCAAAATTTGATAAATTACCTCTGGCGCCAAAGTAGTATTTGTAAAAGTCAGTAAAATACTAGTTTTATATACCTAATGTATTAATTATTGTGTACAAAATATGCCCACTCAAGGAAAGGTATACGCCAAACGGTCATATTTCCTATAATTTTTAAAGTGAATATGTTTCACATATGCTTCAATCAACATACGCAGCGGTCTTTATGACTGCCATGCCATAGCGCTTGCGAAAAGTAAAGTTAGCGGCCTAAATGACCGTTATGGCAGCAAACCTGTTAAAGGGGTGCATCGCTTGCAAAAAGAAAATGTTTTTAAATGTTTGCATAAACAGAAACGATTAACTTGAGCAAGAAAGCATGGAAACTGGTCATAGGATGAATGGAACGCAGTCTTATAGACCGACGAATCCAAATTCGGGCTATTTGGTACGAAACGGAGAGTTTTTGTGCGTCGACGATGAGCTTGATCGAAGGGCTAGACAGAAACAACCTCAGAACACCCAACAGCTATGGGAATATTTACAGAACGCATGGCAACAACTTACGAGCTAAATAATGCATAAATATTATTATCTTTGAATAAATTTACTTTTATTTGACGATAGTCACTTATGTTATATAAATTCATTAATAATCACAATAAAATTTTACTGTATCTATGACTTTTTGTAAAATCCGTTGCTGGTTCCAAACTTTTGGACGGTAGTGTACAAACATAACACTACAACATATTTTCATAATATGGCTGTTATAGCTTTCCTCGATGCAAATTCATCAATAATTTGGGTGAGATAACTTGTTTCCGAAATTTCTGATTCAATAAAAATGATGGCCAAATCTGAAAGTCTATGTTGAAACATATTACTTCTTAAATAGTTCTTTATAATTTTTAGTTAGCTGAAGCTTCGTTCTCCGGAAGCAACAGAAAGAGGGACAGTTAAGAAAATTCTAATCGCCCGAACAGAATTTGAAAAACAAGAAAGAAGTTCATTTTTCAAGATGCATTCTAAAATGGCAGTTGGTGTATTTTTATCTAGAAATATTTGCCTAACCCTTCGATTAATAACCGGGTACCCGGGTAACTTTTTCAAATTAAAAATGCTCGCATTTTTTTAATAATGGAAATATGGTTATGAAACTTGAAATCGTCGCTATTGAGGCGTTTGAAGACAATAAAACAAGAAAATATATATATATTATTAGTTAAAATTTTATTTAAAATGGTTTTACATTCGACACCTACGCGAGTCTATGACAAATTTAATTTGTTTTTCTGCATAACTTACCACTCTTACATTCTTTTTTAAATTAAAAGAGCAACAGGCAAACGCTTATAGTAAACAATTTAGAACGAAATACCGTTATCAAAGTAGAACAAAAAGAAACTGGGTGTATGCAGAAGAGACTTCTCTTTATAGTTACATTTGGCTTAGCGACAGAAGGCTAAGTTAAACGTAGCGACTTAAAGCAAAAACTTTCGTGAATTTATTCAACAAAATTGTTTATATATGTATACCTTAATATATGAACGAAAACATCATCTACATATTATTGAACTTAAAACCATAATTTTTAATATAAAAGTGCAAAAAACTACATACGGGTACCCTCCTATTGACTAACGTATATTTTTTGGTTATTGACCGTAGGATTAACGGATGATATCTCATTAAATAACTGAAGACCATCAACGTCTTTGAGAATCTTCATCATTTTCATTAATTTGCATTTTAACGTGCATATCCATGCAAGCTTGCATAAGCGCATCTGTAGAGAGGTCTTTAAATTCATATAAAAAACTAAATAAAGAATGACATTCAGATAATAATTTAAGTCTCTCATCTACTGAAGATAAAGCCCGGTTTAGAAGGGAAAATAAAACGCAATTTTATATTTTTGACAAGGTTCGGAAACTGTATCATCAGAGGTTTCATAGTCAAAATGACGTATTTTTTGTCCACTCCCTAAACGCTCAAATTCGGGTGCAATATTCAGTGGCAGCTCGTGGCCTTTGCGCAGGGGAGGCTACTGTAACCTAACTCTTCCCGACCAATAAACTATATTTTTATACCTATTATTGTATCATTGAAAGTGTATAATAAAAATTGATATAGAAAAGACATCAAAATAAAATATAATTTATTGTTTAGCAAGAACTACGTAGAGGAAAAAGTAAAATCTTGCCGGCATAGGAAAATGGATCAAAGGTGAAAGTGATAAGTAAAAAAGTTATAAAAACTTAAAATAAACTCCTATTAAACTAGAAATAAACTATAAAAAGGATAAACTCTTACAAAACTAATAATAAATAACAAATATAATAGTAAGTCATAAAATTCTACGGCAAATAAAAAATAAGTTATTGATAAATAGTAATAACAACTAAATAGATCTATGTTTGTTAAAAACTAAAATATTTTAATATTTTTTGAAACACGGAAAACTGTATTTAGAGCATTAAAGGAATTCGTCTATTGTTTGTACTAGTAAAATAATCAATTGCCCGCTCGTAAAATACATCATTTTGCGTTAATAATTTAAGAAGACCTTTTTCAATTAATATGAAGGATATACTGCTTAATTGATTTTGATTCAGTGTTGCGGTTGTAACGTTTAATTCTTTTTAGTGTTGAAAAACTCTCTACTGAAGCAGAAATTATCGCCGGTATCACTATAGACAATGCTTATAAGTAAAGGCCGGATAATATGCAGTTTGCATAAATTTGCATATTTGCATAATATATGCATTTTGTATATTATTTGCATATTTTGTAGTAATTCAGCATATTTGAAGTATCCGAGTTTTATTTATTTATTGGATGTAATTTATTATAGGATAGGCATTACTAAAAATATGTCGTGGTTGTAACAAACAAAGAGTTAAACAGCCCTCTTTAAATTAAAAATAGCATTCTATGAAGCCTCTTCTCGATACTTTTCCGATAAGCGCTTCCAAAAATTTATTAATGCTGTTCCCATACATCTAGACCGGGACAGAATTCAAGGAAAAGCTAATTCCCTGCAACTACTAAACTAATATAAAAATACATTTCACCAGAAAATTGGGAGCACACGTGTTTCTTTGTTATTCGGAGAAATTTATTCCTATATTCGAAAGCAATCTTATTTATTTTAAACGTCATTTTAGGTTGGTTTTTCGAAATGTAAACTTGTGGGTTGTTATTAATTATAATAGCAAAAATGCCAAAAATAGAAACTGTGCCTGGATGGATTGCACCTTATTCAGAATTGCGTATGGATGGAGAAAAAGTATTTTGCGTAGCATGCAGCAAGACTGTAAGTAAAATTTAAGTTTATTTCCTCTTGTTAATCTATAGTTTTTAAACGATGTTTAACAAAATCAAAAATTTTTTATTTTAAAATGAGTAAAATGCGTATTTTTCGCATATCATCAGCACAATACGGAATATCTGATATTCCGTATTCTGATAATGATTTTTAAATAAAAATTATTTGTCGAAGCGTTGTGTTGGTTATTTTATTAAATGTCGTTTATTCCGATTGCTTCGCAAACTCTTTACACATTAGTTTTTATTACTCCTTTATTTTTACTAACACTTATTTTATAAGAAAACAACTGTTGATGTGATATTTTTTATGCAGGTTACAAGTGAGAGAAAGTTTCAAGTCGACCAGCATATTAAAACTCCATCTCGTGCTGCGAAACTATCAAAGATGAAATTGGTGAAGAAGGGTGAGCAAACATTACCGCAATGTTTGCCATCAACCTCCAAAAAATCTAAACAAGAACAATTTAATGAATATTTGTGCCTAATGTTTGTGTCGGCAGATATTCCACTACATAAAATAAACAAATTAAATGTCGAGTTATTTTTGCAAAAGTATACCAGCAAATATAATATTCCCGACGAGATCACCTAAAGAAAAACTATATTCACCGTATCTATGCAGAAACATTGAGTAGCATTAAGAAGGCTGTGTCAAACAATTACCTTTACATATGCGCAGATGAAACTACTGATAGTGTGGGCCGATACATAGTTCATTTAATGATAGGTATCCTTAACGTATCGGTTCCAGCAAAATCTTATTTAATTTCATCCAAACAGTTGGAAAGGGCAAATAATTTGACAATAACAAGGTTTATACAGGAAGAACTGGCAACCTTTTTCTGACCGGAATCGATTCCAACAGAAAAATTCTATTGTTTTTAACGGATGCCGCACCCTACATGGTAGAGGCAGCTTGCAACTTGAAAATCTTTTACCTAAATTTAATTCACACAACTTGCTTGGCGCACGGACTTAATCGTGTTGCAGAAGAAGTAAGAAACCATTTTCCCTTGGTAAATACTTTAGTTAGTAGTGTTAAGAAAGTGTTTTTAAAGGCTCCATTAAGAGTTCAGTTTTACAAACAACATCTACCCGGTATTCCGCTTCCTCCTCAACCAATAATCACACGATGGGGAACGCGGTTGGAAGCTGTTATTTTTCATGCAAATCATTATGAAGAAATAAAGACAATTATTATGGATCTTGATAGCGATACACAATCTGTGCTAGACGCCCAAAAGGTGTATTCGAGTAAAGAAATACCTCAACAGTTGGCGTTTATTAAAGCCGATTACAGTTTTATTTCCACTTCTATATTGCAATTGAAAAAACAATTTATGTTGCTAATTGAGAGCGTTGAAATAATAAACAAATTTGAAAAGTTATTTTGTGATGTTAAAGGAAGGGTGGGAAAATCCGTGTATGAAATTTTTTAAGTGTAATAGAAAAAAATGAGGGTTTTAAAAAGCTAAAGGATATTGCTAAAATATTGTGTGGTGAGTCAGAAAATATTGATTTGACAATAGAGGATATTTCTAATTTGAAATATGCTCCTATAACAAGCGTGGACGTAGAACGAATCTTTTCAATATATAAATATATGTTATCAGACAAGCGCCACCATTTTTCTATTGAAAACTTTGAGAAATATGTAATTGTAAATTGTTTTCATAGTTAATTATGTTGTAAAATGTTATACATAAACTTGTAGTAAACATACACAATAGAATATTTCTTTTCTATAGTATTATATTTTCTAGCATTACTCCTATTTTTTTATCTGCATATTTTTCATAAGTGCATATTTAGGCCAAAACATCTGCATATTTATGCGCATATTTCCACTTTCTTTTTGCATATAATCCGGCCTCTACTTATAAGTTTACTCAGTTCCGGCACACATTCATATAAATCGTTTTTATTGATAAAATTTAACATTTCAGTTGGCGTTTTACATTCTCCACACATTTGAGGATCATGATACAATACAGATAATTCATTTTTTATTTGAATTTCATCAAAACAAGGATATTGTTATGAAAAGTTTTGTAATAAATTTTGCGGAAAGTTTTTTGAATATATTAAGAATTTGTCAAAAGTCAATAAATCGAAGAAACATAACTTGTGTATATTTTAAAATCTAACTTCTATCTGAAGGATTACCGCATCTACAATAAAATTTCGTTAAAAATTTGTTTATACTTGTTGAGAACGTAAAGTTTAAATTACGTGCCTTCCGGTCGGACGGACTTCGAAAGGCATCCACAGAACCGAAGGAATATAAGACGCTGCATAGACATACGCTTTAAAAATCAGTAAAGAAAAACGGTGTTGTTTTATTAGTTAAAGTCAAAAAAAAGTAAACATTAATATTTCAACAAATCAAATATATAAAAGTGGTCCTTCGAAATAAATTAGATAGCCCAACAGCGAATTGGTAGGCATCGTTACCGAAAGCAGAGTTATCGAATTATTGACTGCCATTTGATCAACGACAAGGCGTCAGTAGATCGCAGCCGGTCAAGTAGCGAGGAAAACATCGGCATCAAAAACATAAGCATTCCTTTAATTTTCCTTATATTTCTCAATTTTGTGAGTATTTGTAAAATATGGCTGAAACAGAACAACAATTAATTAGAAAACGGGGTGTATTAAAAGCAAAATTAACCTCATTCACAACATTTTTAAAACAATTAGAATCGCTAGATGACATCATAGAAAACACAAAATATTTGGAATTACAAACTAGATTGAATAGAATTGAAAATATAATTTGTGAATTCGATAAATTGGAAGAGACTCTCGATATAATTACCAATAATTATGAAGAACAGTTAGAAGAAAAGGATATATTTGAGTCTCTGTATTATGATTTAATTGTTGGAGCTAAGTCAATACTGCAGAACACATCGAGAATTCAGAATAATGACTCCATAAATCAAAATACCAATTTACACTTGGCAGAAGATTGTGTAGCCACAAATCCATTTTCCCAAGTTTAGTGGAAAATACGAAAGCCGGCTAGAATATAGAGATACCTTTCAATCATTAATTCATTGTAATGATAGTTTAGATTCAATACAAAAATTCCATTATTTAAGGGCTGCATTAGAAGATGGGGCGGCAGAAGTCATACGCACCATTGAATTTTCTGCCCATAATTATGCAGTAGCGTGGGGGTTTTGTGCGAACGATTCAACACAACATTGCTGGTTCACAAGCACGTCAAAGCACTGTTTGACATACAGGCCCTAGCAAAAGAATCAGCCCATGACATACGCAACTTAATTGATAACCTAACGAAGCATTTGAGATCACCAAATAACTTAGGAAAATCCACACAGTATTGGGACACTTTAATCATTTTCATAATCACAAAAAAGTTGGATAAACTCACAAGTAGGGAGTAGGAAGAAAAGAAAAAAGAGATTCAATAACATTAGAAGATTTAAAGACATTTTTAAAAAATAGAGCAGCCTTGGAAACAAAAAAACTGATTCACAACCATTCTTGTGAAATACATTTTTATCATCCAAACAATCATGTGTTTTTTTAATGGAGGGCATTATATTTTCAATTGCACTGAGTTTCTCAAAATGGCGATTCCGTCAAGAATTGAGAAAGTCAAGAGAATAAAATTTTGCATAAATTGCTTGAAACCTGGACATATAGGGCAAGATTGCACATCTGGTAAATGCAAGTTATGCATGGGTAAGCACAATACATTATTGCATATAACGCGTGATAAAAGAACCACACACGAGAACGAACAAGGCGTAGCATTGTTAGCGCAAAACAGCAAATTACAACAGGTATTATTACCTACAGCATTGGTTCAAATAACAGATAATAAAGGTTATCCACGCACATGCCGAACGATTTTAGACTCGGGTTTACAATCAAATTTTAGGAGCAATAGAATGTGTTCGGAATTAGGATTGGAAAAATACCAATCAAGTCATCAATGAGAGGAATTAATAGAAGCGTATCGAAGATAGCACACAAATGTTCATTCACATTGCAGTCGTTGCATAATTCCTACGAAAAAGAGATTACATGCCTTATATTGGATTCTATTGTGGATGATCTAACAGAACTTTCAGTCGATTCAGCATCATTGGGAATTCCAACTCACTTAAGGCTTGTTTCTACGTCTGGGCGAATAGACCTCTTAATTGGAACTGAGCTATCTTGGCAATTATTGTGTACTAGCTGACCCGGCGAACGTCGTACCGCCTTAGAATTAATAAATGTTGTCTAAAGTTATTACCTGAGTTTTATTAACTTGTTTATATTAAGATAAAATTAATTACGTTGAATAAAAGTTCAGAAAGGAGCAATTTCACGTGGGAGCAAAGCATTTGCTTTATTGAATGTAAACCAAATGATTCGCGTATCGTTGTAGCACAACTTTCTGTTAAAGTATTTGCTGAATGGGTTGCACTCGTGTCGATTATCTTCATTGAAGCACCTTGTGATATACTGTATTTTGCGACTTTATCTGTTGTCGGAGCGTTGAATTGTCGTTCGTGTGTTCCAGTGGGGCGTTTATTTGCTCTGACCACTACTTTATAGTCATCACTTGGCATGCGATCCAACGCAGTATTGAACAACCGAATCAATGCATGATGTTCATAGAGTATTTGCTGCAAATCTTGAAGAATTTCTCTTTTCGTTGCGTTATTGATCGTTTGACGCCGATCAAGTTGGTCCTCCATATTGGCCATGAAGTAAATTTGTAACAATTTTATGCTGTGCGTCTTCAACCGGTTGTAATGATCCAATTCTATGGTGAATTTATTCTTGTATTTATATAGTCGAAAGGGAAGTGATAATTAGTGATTTATGATTACCAAAAATAAAGGTTACTCTCTTATTAGCAAACATTACCTTGAATGCAGGACTCAATCCGCGTTCTTCAATAATATTTGCTCTAAATGAAGTCATTTATAAACATGCGTTGTACCCTTAAGTGTTCGAAAGAAAATGTCGTGATTCTTGAGCTTCGCCACAAAGTAATGAAAGCAACGGCTCAGGTGGAGGAGGCAATAATGGCAATTTAATCTTTCCACTGAGACAGCACAATCCAGGCGTTTCTCCAGCGAACTTCAATGCACCGCAATGGACGCACATAACCTGCATAGGGCCAATACTAACGAAAGGGTGCGAGTTGTAGTCAATTGTGGAATCGTATTGAAACGCTCCTCGATTCCAATTAACACTTGAAACCTTTCTTCTTGCGGTTCGGCGTTGTGGATCTCTCTCTTGTGTTTTGCTCGACGATTTCTCATTGCCAACCGAGCCGTTTCACGTATGGCCTCTCTTTGTTCTTGTGTTTGTGAAGCACGAAGTCGGGCCGTACTAACACGGCGCCCTTCTCTCGTGCGATTTCTTCTTCATCTGCAGTGGATTCAGTCGCAATATTCCGCAGTCTATTTGTATTACGGCTTCGTTGTCAAAGATTCGATCTTCTCGCTCGCGGCATTGTAAATAACTACTACTAACTGTCACACCTGTTCACTGTGATGGATGTTGCTGACTTCTATTATGACATAACAATTATTCATGCGCGCACAATCACAAATGTCATAACCTTAATTATCTTTGCGCGCACCATGACAGTTGTCATAACGGAAAATTAAATTGCCGTTTTTAGTATTTTCCGTTACTTATTATTTATGTTTCTCACCGTTTAAACCTTTCCTGAACTTCCACAAATATTTCAAGATCAAAATTAGCCAAATCGGTTCAGCCATTCTCAAGTTTTTGGCGAGACAAACGAACAGCAATTGATTTATATATATATATATATATATATATATATATATATATATATATATATATAGATTGGACAACATAATCTTGGGAATGATAAACCAATACTTCAGAAAACAAAATTGGATTGGATAGTATCAGGCAATACGGGTTCAAAAGCATCCCAAACTGAAATTCATTGCAGTATATCTCGGAACCAGAGTTTACAGGAGCACCTAGAGAAATTTTGGATGCTTGACAGTTTTGAAGAAAGGATACCTATGTCCCAGGAAGACTATAAATGCAAAGATATTTTTAACAGATCAGTAGAACGCAGTGCAAGGGGATGGTTTATTGTTAAATTACCGTTGAGAGATCCAGTAAGTGCTCTTGGTGATTCAAAACATATGGCAATGACAACATTTGCAAGTCTGGAAAATAAATTGAAGTATAACAAGGTACTCATGGAACATAACACAATTGGAACATATGCCAGAAGTCAACATGGAATCAAAAGAAATCACCTATTTTTTGCCACACCATGGCGTTCACAATCCGAATAACACCACAACAAAGTTGAGAGTAGTTTTCGATGGTTCAGCAAAAACAGATACAGGATTTTCATTAAACGATATAATGTATAGGGGTCCAAACATACAAGAAGATTTAGTATCAATCATATTCAGATTCAAACAATGGAGATTTTTCATATGTGGAGACATAAAGAAGATGTACAGACAAATATTGGTGGCAAATGATCAACGAAGATTACAAACCATACTATGGAGAAAAAGACAGACGAACCTATTAACGCATTCAATCTCAACACTGTTACCTATGGAGTTAAAGCAGCGCCTTATTTGGCAGTTCGGTGTTTGAAACAACCTCCATATGAATATCAAGAGTAGGAACCAGAAGCATCACGCACCATTTCATCTGACTTTTACGTCGACGATCTCATCACTGGTGGGAATACAATAGACGAAACAATCGCAAAAGCAAAATCTATATATTTGCAAAATTCTCGCATCTGGTGGTTTTGAACTTCAGAAATGGGGTTCGAATGAGTCAAACATATTGAGTCAGTTGGAAGCAACATCGCAAACCAATCTCTTATATTTTGAAAGCAACGATATAAAGAAAACAGTAGGTTTGTATTGGGGTTGTACACAAGATACATTGTAGTTCAGCACACAAGAAATGGTAAATCAAAGAGTAACAAAACGTACAATATTGTCTGATATTGCTCACATATATGATCCACTAGGATTATTCAGTCCTAGCATTGTTGTCGCTAAAATTATTTTGCAAAATTCATGAGCATCTAAATTGACATAGGATGAGAACATTCCTGCAGATGTTTGCGCAAAATGAAGAATCTTTCGAAAAAGAGTTACCAAGATTAAATGAATTGTAGTTACCAAGAAAAGTTTGTCAACAACTTATTTTGTGCTAAAACTCGAGTTGCACCATTAACTTTATAACAATACCAAGATTAGAGTTATGCAGTGCACTGCTAATGGCACGATTGGTGATGAAGACACAGAAAACAAGTCAAATTAGATTTGACAAAACATATTTGTGGTCAGATTCGTCTATTACATTACATTGGATTCACGCACCAGCTAATCTACTTCAACCCTTTGTTGGTAATAGAATAGAACAAATACAAGCGATAGCTAAGCAAAACGATTTGTATCATGTACGATCGCATCACAACCCGGCAGATCTTTTAACCAGGGGAATCTCTTCAAATGAACTATTGCCGAGTAAGTTGTGGTGGCAAGGACCGTCGTGGGTTAACAACCCATGTGATGTATGGCCAGACTCAGTAATTCAATTCAGTAGCAAACCTCCTAAATCTAAAATTTATTTTATTGTTAATCTACTTACCGTTTATAATACTTACCTTATTGTATATGTATGAGTAGTCATGTTATATCACAAATAGTATACTGTGTCTTAATATATTGTAGCTAATTTTGTGAGATAAAATGTAGAGAACGCTCTATAAACGACCTAATAATAAAATTAGGTTCATTAATGGGTAGTTATCAAGTAACCGTGCAAAAGCTTACAAAGTAAGCACAATTTGCATATGCCATTAACCCTGTACGAATTTTTGACTATGTCCATCGCAAAACGCAACTGCAGACTAATTAGTTTCGTCCTCATTAGGACTCGTCAGTACAGTATATCGTTCTGCGAGTGACAATGAAAAATTCCAGGTGATACGCCGATATCTCGGTGAGATGGATATGGTCAAGATAATGACTTCATCTCCCGAGCAGGAGAAATATTGGCGTACCCGGCGTTCAGCGATGAAGGAAAATAGTAATGTATTTTCGAGAGCCAAAATTTTAATAAAATAAAATGTAGAGGACTCTTTATAAACGACCTAATAATAAAATTAGGTTCGTTAATGGGGAGTTAACATTTTACTTTATTAAAATTTTGGCTCTCGAAAATACATTGCTATAATTTTATGAGATTTTTAAAGGCACCCTTTTCAAGGCGGAGGCACCTGGCGCTGCATAGACACACGCATTAAAAATCAGTAAAGAAAAACAGTGTTGTTTTATTATAGTTAAAATTAAAAAAAAGTAAACATAAATATTTCAACAAATCAAACAATACTCTTGTATTTCCGATTCATAGTACAATATTTGCCTTTTCTGACTAGATTGTGCGCCAGAATGTAAGTTATTATATATATTATTAAAATAACGACCATTATTTCTATATTCTTGTAAAGTTTGAATAAGGACTAACTACGATTATATACGCAGTATTGAAAATGTAATCTCGGTTTGTTCAAAAATCAATTTAAAAGTCTCTAATAAAAAACAGAATTTTGTATTGGGTAAGTATTTTTTTAATCCTACCGCCTCTCTTATAGCTTTGGTATCGTTTCTGAAATCATCACTGTGGATTATAAAGTTAAGAACTTCAATTAATTTGGTTTTATGTAATGGTACCGTAAATACTGCACGCGATGTATGTATTCCATCTTGTATTAGAGTCAGTTGGTAAGCTACTGTGGCGTATTGTATCTAAAATGTTTGTTTGTTTGTCTTATAATATTTATCAGTGTTTCTATACACACTAATTTATACAGAATTGCACAGCCCATTTGCATCATTGGAAGTCATGCGCATTGGAACTATAATCTTAAAGCAAATAGATGATTGGTTAGATCATCATTTGATAAGTAAACAACGTACATGCTGACGTTGTTCTCCTCTGTTACCTATAGATACAAAACAAAATGCAAATACTATCCGCTTACTATTTTTAGAAACAACACATGCCAATTGAAGTATCAATAGTGCTCATGTGCATACATTACCAAACAAAAGATATACATACATATATGTGATCGAGAAAATCTTACTTTGTTTGAATCTTATAATTACTTAATTTAATATAAATAGCTTACTCCTCCAATTGAGCTTAATAGTTTTTATATCAAGAAACCGAGATCTTGTAAGAAAGTGAACATTAATTAATTAATTGAAACAAACAAATAATGTTTTCATCTTAGTGACCACTTTCTTGAATCCAGTAATTCTTCCAAGATAGTGACTTTCTTATACTCTGTACTTTCTTGCGTTGTATAAATACGCAGTTTCTTCCAGCCAAGTAATTCTTACTTGTCTTAAGAAATCCTTTTTCTGTGTGTGACTTTCCTTCTAATAAATTCCTGTATTTTCCCTCTGTTTTTGCGCCAATATTTATAGCCCCCGTTATACAATTTTAATAGGTACAATGTTTTCTCAATTTTATTTAAATCTTCACTGAGCGCGCAGGTATACTAGGTATTACGTTTGTTATAAATGTTACAAAATATCTATCCTTTTTTCAATTTGCTGCATTTAATTAAATTAATGTTAGTCACCTATAGTCGCAAGCACTTTTAGTTTATATGTAAGTAGTACTTAAGTAGTTACTAATAAATAATTTGGCAAAAACTGATGTGCAGTAGGCTACTCGAGCGAAGCACGTTATTTACTTATGAAAGTCAACTGAGTATCCCCGTTATCGGACGTTTTATGTTCTGAAGTGATAAAGATTACATATTACATAACAAGTCCATCTTATCAACGCGTGCCTAGAATCATCTTAAACTCAGCGAAACTAACCAGCAATGGGTTAATTAAATAAACAAATTGTTCTTCAACCCCGCCATATCTGTTTGTCAACGGCGCATCAGACCTTGACAATGCAAAAATATCTGCACTGTAACTAACTTTAAAGTACTTACAATTTCTGGTGGTAAATTACACACGTCATCAAAGGGTGTTTCAACTGTATTATTATCCGCATCTAAGATTACCACATCCCCAATGTCACACCTGTTCACGGTCTAGGAAAGAACTGATAAAATAATTACTTTATATTTTATGTAAAAATTTCGTTACCTTTAGTACTTGATCCGGTACGCCAATTAAAAAAGGCATCGGAGCTAGAAGATAATCCCTAAAGGACATTGGCAGCACAGGTATAAAAATGTGTTGCCATATCATAGGGTAGAGGAGATCGTTGGCTGATTGAACGCACGCGCTAAGTCTCGTGAGCCTTTTTGAAGTGAAGATAATTCGCCTTTCGTATAGCATTGACGCAAATATAACAACCATATTATTTGCATCTACCGCGTTGTAATATTCAGTCAGATTTCTCTGCAACGAAGCCTTGGTTAAAACGAAAACAATAGTGACCGAAGTTGTGCAGCATTAGGTAATACTGCTATAATGAGGCAAGCAAATTTTTATTAAAAGAGATATTAAAAGCGTTAGTTAGTATTGCTAACGTTAGACATTTTACGGTTAAAATTTTAATATCTTATAAGTCACAAATACAATGCAAATCGAAGTGGAGTTAAAACCATTGATATCGATACAATGACCTAATTCTACTTACCCGAATCATAAATTGCGGAAATTTTGTATAGATATGTATATGATGTGGGATTAAAGTTTAGATTAAAAAAAGCGAACTCAACTGATTTTTTGAAAAACGCTGAAACATGTCGTCGGTTTTAGTCTTTAACCTTCCTATACTCACGCATACGGTCTGTGAGACCGATTTATATAGTATAGTATACATCTTTCATTTTGACGTGAGTATAGGAAGGTTAAAAATACACATTAATATATATGCCATTCGCCTTCCGACTTTCTATTATTTTTTAGTTATCACGTCATCACAAAAAATAAAATGATTAGTAGTAGAATCCGACAGTGATGTTTCTTCCCTTTCATTCATGCAAATTAATCATAAGGTTGCATAAAAAAATTCTGAGAAAAAAAAACAAAGGAAATTGTAAACTGAAAATGAAAATAAAGCCAATAAATGAACACTAGTAAACGTTCCTTGTTTTGGAATTTTTCTTCAATGCATTGAATTATCCTCTCATTATATTGTCCTTTTCTTCTTGTTTATTCCTTTTGTTACAGTTGGCTAAAATTTTTTGCCATGCCAACTTTGCTTGATGGTTACCTTGCCCGCTCTTTCTATTATTGTCTTTGTTTCTTCCCATATTGCTTCGATACTAGTTGATTATTTATCATATCGTAGTGCTGCGCATATTTTTCTTCGTATTTTTCTGGTTCCCTCGGTTTCTCGTCCAATATTCCTGAGCATTTTATCTACATTAGTAAATGGTCGGACCCAGTCGGCACCTCTCATTCTTTGAACATTTGTGACGAAAACAAGGAAATAAGATCAAGAGGTTAAATGAAAGAAATATGAATATCAAAATAGGACCGTATATTTGAGATCACCTGACGGAATACTTTTAAGTGATAATGACCAAATAATGTCTGAATGGAAAAGGTTTCTCGAGCAGTTACTAAAAGCCCTACATCGGGAAGGATATAAAGGTTAGGATTAAGTAAAGTACTAAATACAGAGAATGAAGAAGAAGAAGAAGCAAACTTTCAAGACGTAAATCAAATGGATTATCCAACAGAACAGGAAGTAATAGACAGTATCTTAGAAATGAAGAACAATAAAAGTGCGGGAGCAAATGAAATAAGTGCAGAGGTGCTCAAAGCAGGTGGTACCCAATTACATAAAAAGTGTATAAGCTGATAAAAATCATCTAGAAATTGGAGCAAATGCTAATAGAATGGGCTTAGGCGCGAATATACCCAATATATAAAAAAGGTGACAAAATGCTAGCAAGAACTATAGAAGTATTGCCCTGGACACATGTTACTAAGTATTTAACAGAATATGAAGAAAGAGAATCAACGAGTATGCAGAAACTTTATTGGGAGAATACCAAGCCGGCTTCCGCCGTAACATATTAACAATAGATCAAATCTTCGATCGTAAAGAGATCCAAACAAGCTGCTATGAACATATAATGGTGCTGCACACTTTATTCATAGATTTAAAACAGACCTATGATACAATATACAGAGGAAAAATGTATCTAACAATGTCACAGTTGGGCATTCCAAAAAGCTGATGAGGACTAACAAGAATGACTCTGAAAAGAACGAACAACAAAATATTGTGGAACAGACAACAATCTGAGAGTTTTAAAGTGAGAAATGGGGTAGGACAGGGCGTCCCTTTGTCCGCTACTCTGTTCGATCTCGTTTTCGAAACTGTTATAAGGAACAGCGGAATAGAAAAAAGAAACGATATTTAAGAACAATCGTCAATGTCTAGCTTATGCGGACGACTTAGCAATATTGACCAGATCCAACAAAGAATTGCAACAAAATTAGAAAGTGAAGCAACACAATTCGGACTAATAATTAATGAAGAGAAAACCCAGTACATGATCCAGGGGATGGAAAGAGAGGAACAGGATAGAAACTTAAAGATAGTTACCAAGAGGGGTAAAAACTATGAGTTTGAGAAGGTTAAGGAAATTACATATATGGGAGTACTATTGAAAAAGAACGGGCGTAAAAATCAAGAGATCCAAGCGAGAATAGCGACAGAAAATCAAAAGTATGGAAGTTTAAGAATGCTGGGCACTAACAAATCAGAGGAGGGACAATTGGAATGTAAAATGCTAAGAAGCATCCTGGGAGGGGTAAATACCGAGGAAGGCTGGAGAAGGAGAACCAACCAAGAGGTATACGAGCAGTACAAAGAACCCAGAATTACAACATATATAGACAACGCTTGAGACGGCTAGAGCACATAGAGCGAATGGCAAGGAATAGAATGCCGAAGATGATTTTGGGGAGAAGACCAATTGTGAAATAGTGACTGGAAAACGGAGGCGGTTGACAGGGAACCAAGGAGAAATATTGTGAATAGTGTGTGCTAGTGTGGGCATTGAATGCCTTAGGTCTAAAAGGCCTATAGTGCAAATTAAATATAAAATTAAATATTCAAAATGCCATCCATTGACTTCTTGGCAGTAAGCTAGTCTATTTACAAATTCACCTAAGATGTTATTCATTACAGTTTATTGTATTTCGCCATTTTAAATAACCATAGAGCAAGAAGTGTAGGGGTATCAGGTCAGTAGATCTTGCTGGCCACCCTATCGACCTCTGTCTGCTAATCCATCTTTCTGGAATGTGGCGGTGCGCCATGATGTTGATACCAAACAGTATCATTTAGAACGCAATGATCGGTTTCGTTTGGGTAAAACTTCTGCATTATTACCACCAGGAGATATTATATTATATTGTAATATTTTTTTTGTGATGACCTCATAACAAAATGAAAGTCGGAAGGGGAATCCGCACATATTAGTATGTATTTTTAAAGATTGAAACCGAAGTGCTTCAGCGTTGTTTGAAAAAGCACCTGGGTTTGCTTTTTAATATTCTATACTTTTATCTCCCACTGTATGTATCTACACCGGGTGTACCAAAAGTGTGGGGACACGTAAACAATTCGCTGAGAATGATATATTAGAAAATCACGATGGTAAAAACTTGTAATTTTCAACGGAGGATTCAATGGTGACCTTAGATTTGGACATGAAATAGAATGACAAGATCATTTCAAGGTCAATTCGCTTCTATGGAAACCCATACTATTGGCATCGGAAATCGAAAAAGCAGGAAATTTTGCGTTTAAATAAGCAGAATGAAGAATGGGCGAATTTTATTTATCCCTTTCACGCACATAGTGTTATCAGAAATGTTACAAAGTTTTTACTAGTTTTATCCCGTTAATGTAATGTAATTAAATAGAAAATAATAACAAAGTAAACAAATTTCAAATTTGTCTGTGTTTTCTTACACGGGACATATTTGTCCCAGTATGCGCCAAAGGTTGTGAAAAGATCCAAAATTAAGTAATTTGTTGTTTTATAGTTTACTCACAGTAATTTAATAATATAAATCAAAAATACATGTTTGAAACAAAATTAAATTTACTAAGAATATTTAATGATAATCAGCGAAACAATTTCTTTCTGATGTAAAACATAAACTTTGCACGTTGAGCAAGTGTTGTTTGTTCGATTTTCAGTACTCGATTTTGCACATTGTACACATCTGTTTCTAGTTTTAGCTTTTAGCATAATATGATCAGGTGTTCTGTTTTCGAGCATAACTCTTTCGCTTCTTTGTCATTAATTCCGATGGAAAAGTTCTCTGTCTGAAGTTGCTAATGAGCGACCGAGCTACAAGTTGACGACATTCCAGGCAAGAGAGCAAAGATCCTTCAACCTTTCCTTTATCGTGTAAACTTTTGTACACTGTATAAGAATTGTTCATAGCAATGTCAAGCAAATCAAAAAACAATCGCAGGTAATATTTGATTTTCGCTTTGCGGTCAAGCTCGTAGCAAATTTTTTGATCCATTAAATCAACGCCACCCATATTTTTGTTATATTTTACAACTATTTCTGGACATTGATTTTCTCACCGCTTCCTTGCATTCGCCTCTTTACTGTGGTTGTGGGTATCAACATAATTGAAATTGGTCAACATAAAAACAGCTTTGTTGTCCAGCTTGTTACAAATATTTCTTCCCTTTTCATAGTTTTATCGGCGGGTACATTTTTCGGAAAATTTTTCTGTTGAAACGAACTGTTCCACAAGCCTTTTATATTATTTTGCATTAATATACGTTGCAGATTTGGTGAATTAAAAAAGTTGTCAAAATACAATTCGCAGCCTATACCTTGTAAACTGTTTGTTAGCTGCAAAATTACTGACTCTCCTAAATCTATTTCTTGTCCTCCCTGTTTCCTTCCGGTATACAATTCAAATTGAAACAAATAGCCTGTGCGTGAATCAGCTCTACACCACATTTTAAATCCCCATTTGATTGCTTTATTTTTTACGTACTGTCTCATTATATTGTGCCCCTTAAATCTTATCATATGCTCATCTATTGCTTGAGTTTTTGTATTAGACATAGCGTTTTGAAAACTCTCATTGAAATGATCCAAAACTGGTCGAATCTTATACGCCCTATCGTAAGCAGGGTGAGTTGTAGATAGTGAACTACTGTTACCACTAAAATGTAGGTTTCTTCGTATTTCTTCAAACCGGCTAAGTGGCATCACGTTTGCAATGAAAGGAATTCCCATGTCAGGATCAGAGGACCAGTAGCTGCGAGCTGGTAGAACATGATATCCCATTACGTAATTCATACCTATATAAGCCTTCATCTCTCTGTTTGTGAGAGCAAAGGGTCTTCCATTGTACAATGCGTACCTTTCCAGGCAAAATTATATCGTCGATTAATTTATCAAAATTCGTCACTGAATTAAAGATCATAATTGATGTTAATTCCTCAAGGCTACCTAATATTTTAATTTCACCATAGTTGTATAATTCCTGATCACAAAAGTTATGAGGTACATAGCGATTCTTTTTCCAGTTAAAAGGTGTATTTGCTTGCATATCTTGCGGCTGTGCTCTTTTTCTGGATTTCCTATATTCTCACTTACTATCGGTGTAATGTTGTTTTCAATCTCAACTGTGGAGAGATCTGCCTCAATGTCTTGCGATAAAACTGTTGATCTTCATCATCTATTAGTAAACCGTCCTCGTCATCACTATTGTCAGCCATTAAAACTTCGAATATCTCATTTTCCTTCAACGAAAACTCTCTACGCCTTCCTTTCAACATATTCTGAAATACGTTATTATAACTGTGATGGATTATATATAAATAATTATAAAAATTTATAAAAAAAAACAACTAAATAACGAACACTTATGTGCGCAGTTGTGAAATGTTCTTTGCAAAATTCCGTTAATGCACACTGGGGCACCCGTGTCTCATTTAAAATTTTTGCAAAAAATGGTATTTTTTCTTACTAATAAATTTAAAAATTGAATAAAACTCACCAAATACTTACCGAAGAATCAAATTCAGCGCACTAATTCTCAAAAAACACACAAATTTATTTAAAATTTAATAAACGAACACACACCCACCCGATTAGAAATTTTACAACTTTGCGTCGAAGTTATCTTTCTCTACACAAACTTTTTCAGTGGTGCCAACCTTAATATCGTAGAACCAGCGATTAAGTTTTAAAATATAAACTTTTGAGTAATTGACTATAACAAATTTAGCATAAAGCACTTAAAGGTGACCGGAACACGTGTCCCATATGCGTCAAAGGGTTAAACAACCTGAAAATAATCAAGGTTAGAAACTTTTTTCTAGAATTGCTTCCCAAGTGAGATTTTTCGAGGTATCCATACCCTAAGAACCTGGTTCATGTTCAAATGACCTTGCAGTGCCCTTCACGGTAAGTTTGACCCATAAAATGAATACTTATTTGAATGCAAAATTTTGTGCTCTTTCAATTTTCGGAGCCAAAAAATATCTAGAAATGACCTTAAAATTCGGACATTCAAATCTAAGTAAGACCAAATTGTATTTGCTTAGCAAAGGATTTTTAATTTTGTGTTAATAAAATTTACATTTTCTAACATTCAATTGTAATTTACTTGAAAAATTTCATATAAGATGGCGACATTTTTGTACTGTTAGTTCAGCAAAGATCTCTCAAAATTAAGAAAAAAAAAAATGGGGGTTGCTATTTAACCCATTAACGCCCAAATGAAAACCATAAACAATTTTACTAATTCGATTTTTTATATTCACATTAAAACACTCTTCTTAAGATACTACAAAAGAAAAATAAACAAAAGTTAATCCCCATGCATTTGAAACAGTCCTGTCCACTAGGTAAGTAAACAAGATCCACCACCACTTCTTTCCTTTCACTGCAATTCGATACATTCCTATAGACTGGTCCATTTGATCTACCCCTCCAATTCCTTGATTATAACGCATGTCAACATCCACCTTTTGTTTCCTAATGGAACACCATCTTTTACCTTTCCCTATTGGCTCTAAGGTATCTACATTTGTTCCAATTGTGCAAACATTATTATCTTTCCATCTAACTATAAGAATTTCGTTTATCTTATTAAACGGCTCTAGGCTTTTTACGCATATCCTTTGATGAAATCACATGTTCTTCTGGTTTCGTTGGTGGTTTTGTTAGCAAACTCTTTAAAACGCCAGAGCCAAGAGGACCGCTGGTAGGCTCAGATGTTTTTCCACAATATATGAGCTATCTCCGTGAGCTATCACTTTTATGTCGTTTGTAGATTTAATAGATAGTTAAGCATCTTTCAAACAATGGAACAGGTTTAATTATGTTCATTTTATAGTTCCTGATGAATTCAATGATCAGATAATCATTTTAATACATTTCAAGTTCATAATGTGCCACAAATGTCACAACAATGGCATATCCACAACCCCAATTTTCAGAACATTTTATGCGGTCATAACTTCAATCTTCAATAATAGAGATAATAAGCTATATGTATATAAAATACGTGACTTTATCTGCAATAATCGATGTTTGTTCCATGCTGCGCTTTTGTTTTCACTTCGTAAATTGACTTTGAAAACTATCCATGAGTTTTGAAGAAAATACTATACCTTAAATTTTTGTGTTAGTGCAGCCGCACTGCAAACTGCTTAGCGTCACACATACGTCGATTTTTATCACAGGCGTCCTCGTAAGTTATCGCATTGAGATGATATACTCAAAATAATTTGTGTTTATTTTATAACTCTACAAATATCAAAAAACAGTATATATCAAAAATTTGTGTCACAACCGTGGCACTTGTATCTCTAAAGTATTATGTTATTTATCGTGCATCAAACATTGTTTTCATGAAGTTTGGCTAGTATAACCTCAAAAACATTCGGAGAATCTCAACTCAAAGTGGCTTTTTTTTAATGAGCAATTAATACTCAAAATGTCACAACCGTGGCAGGTTTTTTACTTCAAGGAAATTGTGATTTACTTTTCGATTCCTTCAATTTATTCGTTGAAAATACTGTCAAATACTAGAAAAGAAAGGAAACCGGAAAAACAGTGAGTCAATTGACAGAAAGAGAAAAGAGGAGTAGAAGAAACAAACAAAATGAACGTAAACAAAAATCACGATCCCAACAAAAAAGGAACAAAATCAAGAAGAATCTCTCGGAAAACAGTGTCGCAATGCTATATCAACAAAAAATATACCCATCCAGAAAAAGGCAAAGAAGAATAAAATTAAGATGCAAAACACATAAATGAACTTGCTGCAAAAAATCCAAAGCAGCAAAAATCTTGCAACAGATTGACAAAAAAACTTTTAAAACACAAGCTGATGATCAAATATGGACATGATATTCCTAATGTCAATACGTTTGTTAAACTCTTCGACCTCCTGTGAGAAATATAAATCTAGGTACCATGGCAGGGGATGATATCGAAAAAGTCGATACAAAACTTCCACTTACACCATGAAAGTATATCAATTTACATGGTCGAGCGATAAGCCCACTATGGTTTTTTTAACTCTGTGAGGCGAATGCGCCGTGGGCACAGAGCGCAAGCATTATTTCATGAGAAATTTATCATTCGGCACCGATTCGAAAAAAGTGGTACAAAAAGAGGTATCCGTTGAAGAAAATCAGCATGTGAAGATAATAATAAACAAATATTCACGAGCAAGATGCAGAAAAAGGACCACCAATGTGTGGCTAAAAAAGTGGAAAATTAACACCGAGAACCAGAGCTTCACTTCGATTTTTGAGAATACGCCACAGAGAAGAAGTTTACGATAATGCCGATGTAGCCGGTAGTAAATAGTGAGAAATGCATATACAGGATGATCATTTGAAAACTTCCCACCTTGAAGAACTCTTTAATTAATAAAATTATCAAAAATCACTAAAACAGGTCTATGTTATTTTGAAGGGGGACATTTAATAACCTATTCCAATCAGTTGGGAAACGTTCACCCTCCCCTTCAGCTACCCCCATCCCAAAATTTTAAATGGCACTACCCCATATGTGATACATCATTTTAAAGGGTATAAAATTCTCAATATTTTAAATCAAAGAAAATTAAAATCGGCCGAGCCGTTCATGAATTAGAGACAAAAATGTATTAAACCGGAAAATTAACTGACAAACGTTGACGATATCGATAACAATCACCTATTTATGAACACAACAGTTGCAAATAATTAACTACAACAATGCAAAATAAACTTTCATTAATTAACAAGAGTTTACAAATTACCTAAAACTAAAACTCAAAAACGTAAACAATTAAATTTATCGTAATAGATGCTCGAATTGCGCTCCATTGGTTGCTAGGCAATGATAAAGCCTATGTTCAAACTCTCTTCTAACATTTTCGAAAACTCGCCGCGGAATCAATCGGCATTCGGATGTTATTCGTTGTTTCAGTTCGTCGATGTTGGCTGGGGGAGTTTTATAGACGACGGATTTAAGGTGGCCCCAAAGGAAAAAGTCGAGGGGGAAAGGTCAGGAGATCTTGCTGGCCACTCTACTGCTCCTCTTCTTCCAATCCACCTCTCTGGAAACTTGTTATTCAACCAGTTTCGAACTGGTACCACAAAATGTGGTGGGGCACCATCTTGCTGAAAATAAACTTGATTTTCATCCAAAATTAAGTTTCCTTCGTCGTCTACTTGATTTTCTATTGCTTCCGTAATCAAGGGATCTATGACATCTTCCAACATATTGAGATAAATAGTACCATTTAAATTTTCATTAATAAATAACGGACCAATGACCGAGTCCCCCAGTATACCAGCCCACACATTAATTTTTGTGGCCACTGAGTATGCGTTTCTCTAAATAGATTCGGGTTTTCATCATTCCAATAACGACAATTATGACGATTAACATAGCCATTCAAAAAAAAGTACATTCGTCACTGAAGCAAATATTTTGAATTGGATTTGGAGTGGTATTTATCATCACAGTCATTTGTTCACAAAATTGAAGTCGTCTATCGAAATCATCTTCATTTAAAGCTTGGTGATTTTGAAGTTTGTATGGATGCCATTTATGAAGTTTTAAAACTTTCTGAACAGACCCATACGAAAAACCAGTTATGTTGCACACTTGCCGAATTGAGCTCGTATGATTTGCAGCAAATTGTCCTAATATTTCTATTTGAGAGTCCTCATTCACAATTCGAGGTTGTGTCCTTTTTTATTTGCTACTGATCCAGTTTCTTTAAATTTTCCTACCAAATCTAAAACGTATCGATGGGATACATGGTTATTTGGATGTCTTGCATTAAATTCCTTGGCTGTTCGTCCAGCACACTGACTTTCAGCTCCATAAATGAAAATTATTTCAATTCTCTCTTCTAAAGTGTATGTCATTTTAGTGACACAATTAGCACAAACGCTACCCCAAATCAAAGGAATCTAAAGTTATCTGAAGCGGCGATATTTAATTCCTGAATTCTACAACAATTGACACTTTGAACTTGTACGACGCACGTTCTTTTGTTTCAAAGCAAAACGTAGGTAGATGGCTTGATCAACCACTCAAAATGGGCATTATCAAGACACGTTATCTCACACGTAATTAGATAGATTAAATAATCAGGTAGATTAAATAAGTGTTGTGTTCATAAATAGGTGATTGTTATCGATATCGTCAACGTTTGTCAGTTAATTTTCCGGTTTAATACATTTTTGTCTCTAATTCATGAACGGCTCGGCCGATTTTAATTTTCTTTGCTTTAAAATATTGAGAATTTTATACCCTTTAAAATGATGTATCACATATGGGGTAGTGCCATTAAAAATTTTGGGATGGGGGTAGCTGAAAGGGAGGGTGAACGTTTCCCAACTGATTGGAATAGGTTATTAAATGTCCCCCTTCAAAATAACATTGACCTGTTTTAGTGATTTTTGATAATTTTATTAATTAAAGAGTTCTTCAAGGTGGGAAGTTTTCAAATAATCACCCTGTATATATATATATATATATAAATTTTATACTATCTTTTCTGTTTGTTTAAGAATTCAAAAACGCAACAGCAAGTATTTATAAACGAAAGAGGTTATCATCAATGAGCCGATATAATGATTTCATAAGCTCGATTTGAATTATTATTTCAGTTTTCTTCTTATCAATTTTAGAAGAAGTTTACGTGAAAAACATGTATATTAGTTCTATTTTCTTTTCGGGGTGAAATTGTAAACATAGAGTATAATTTGAAAATGAACCGTGATCAAATGTATTATATCTTATGAAGACCTTCACAACTGTCAACTACGTGGATAGTAGCGACAATGTCACAATCGTGGCGACGAAATTTACAAATTTTAATGTCAGAAATTAATACTTGTAGCTCATCCACGTTGGAGGTGTATTTTGGAAGTATAAACACATAAAAAACATGCAAAAAGAACACTTTTTCCCGGAATTTCAGACCAGTAAAACAGCGAGCTTGCGGAGAATCGACCATATATCACATGTATAAGAATAACCATCGAAGCTGGTCAACGCCCAATTATGATATACGTACCGCACAGGTTTACCCATTATAAATTGCTTGGCAGAATGGTACTCAAAGTACTTAACCATTGATTCGTCAATCGATAAATTTTCACGCAACATTCCGAATTGACAAAACTTTTTAACAGAACATCACAAAGTGGATGCAATTTGAACATGTTAATAGTACAGGCCATAGCCAAAGCGTTATCTGCAAAATGCAGGTTCCTTTTAATTTCCAGGAATCTGTTTCTTGGCATGCACTCTGAAACTAATAGCACACCTAAATATAAGTGTGCCCAAGAATTTACGGAGTTCCTCTTTGGTAAAAAATGCCTATTATTTTATCCGGCTTATAATGTACTTTGCGTCGCTATAAGCTCTAGCACTTCATCGTCAAAAAGGTGCTTAAAGACTTTCACATGGGTCATAGCTTTTAAGATGTCCGAAACACTATCACATCGTTCTTCCATAGATTTTTGATCTGTAGTAGACTGAAAAACTGAATAAAAAGGCGTACATTTTCTCCCAGTTGGTAACTCAGCACTGGCTTCAACTCTTTTTCTCTTTGGCGCATTCCGTGAAGTAGATGACGCGAATGTTGTGAGGTGTTCGTCGTCTTCGCTACTCCATTGATCTTCAACGGTCGTGCTAGGTCTATGAGTAACAACTTCTATGTTATGAGGAACATCTCGGGGTAATTTGTTTCCATACAAGTCGTCGTCTCCACCTTCCTCTTCATCGGTAATAACGTCTGGATTGGGTGGCAGCATAAGCACGTCGTAAGTAGCATCTTCATTGCTATCTTGGCTAATAATGTCATGTATTGCTTCTTCTAACCCAAAGTAGTTTTTGTTGTGTATAAAAGTATATCGGTTCGCCATTTTATATCTTTCAAGTAATTTTTTGTGAACGTAATTTTAATAAAAGGTCACTAGTTTAAAAAAGCAACCAAATATTTAGTAAAAGCTTCTACTCGGAAGCATAGCACACAAATAACAATGTCTTCACTGTAGTACCTTATCGTACCTGAAGCGACCAGTGTACTAAAGTTAGTACAGCAGAACTTTATATATTGTAGCACGAACAATTTTATACGAATTAAACTGTTTTATGTATTTTCTGAATGAATGTGGTGTTACAGAGTAAAACTAATACTTATTGACACTTTCTAAAGGCAAATTTTGTAAAATAAACTAAATAAGTACTCACTCACCAATACGAAATAAAACGCTCGCACAAAACGGGGATTACCCTCATTATGATTTTATAACTATGATCTATTTTAGCTACAACCTGATTGCATGTACTCTTATTGACAGGTAAAAAACGTCGCCAGAGTGAAAAAAGGCATGAGATAATTTTTATATTCACTTAAAGTTGCGTACTGTTTATAGTACAGCGGGCGTTAATGGGTTCAAAAAATATGACGTCATTGCTCAAAAACAACTGCTGATTGAAAATCGACTATCATGCAAAGGTATGTATTTTTATCAAATAAAATCGACCTCTTCAAGGGTTTCTTCAACAAAATTTTATTTCGCATTTATTAAATGTATTCCATACTTTAGGTGCGTACTCTACTCGTATATATTGTTTTGTATGCATAGTTCTCGTAGGGAATTCACACACTTTATTCATTTTAAATTTCCGATTTGAATGTCGTACCCTGTGTTACTCATCTATTTTGCTACATCGAATGCCTTAATTCTTCCGCAACAGTAATATGCTGAGTTCTTAAAATTGTGTAGCTGTTGTGCGCCTCGACTTCGAATTCGGCGATGCTGTCGTAATTTATTCGTAATTGTACGCTGGTAGCACTGTTTGCCTAGACTATTTATCACACGCGCTACACTCAATTTTATAACTATCTGACCACCATTAACGGTTATTTTGTCTTTCGGGTTGCCTAACAGTTTCTTTAAGCTATTTTCCGATGTCGAATGCACTTTCATTTTTGTATTTCTAGGATACTAATGGCTTTTGAAATTGTATGAGAAGGTAATGCACTGAATTTCTTTTTCACGAGGCTCTGTGTGACAAGGATCGTTGAATTTGTTGTGTATTCTGTAATTTTCTGTATGTTTTTCTACGTCTTTTATAGACTAACCATTGTGTTTAGCTATCCTTTTTATATATATTCCAACTCTGTTTTAAACCTGCTGTTTGTTAGCAGATATTGTTTTCTTTAATATAAAGATACTATAAATCATTTTGGTAATTTACAGTTTTATGCTATCCATACACATACATCTGCGCATGAAACTAAGAGGCGTGTCATCTGACATGCCAGACGAAAAACAAATTTTGCCTAAGAATGATCATAGCAGAAACATATTTGTGTCATGAGAATGATGTAGTCTAAGCACGAAGCCGAGACGGAACCGGCATCGGAACCGGAATGCGGCTAGAAAATGTAGATAGTAGTAAGCCAACGTCAGATTTTAATCAAGTGTATTATTTACATTTTATATAAGCGTGTTTTTCTAATACATATTATTATTATTATATATGAATAAAATAAAATCTCAAACAGGTCAAACGATAGATAAGAAAATTAGGTGAATGCACATAATAAATTATTATAATTAGTATTTACCATCACTAGTATAAATATTTATGTTATACTCACATTCTCCGGTATAGTAGGGAGCTGATGTGCAATTGGACGGGGACAATCCACAGAAAACGTCTGAATGAAAAATGAGATGTTAATATTTGAATTTCACAAAAAGAAATCATAGAAATTCAATCGAGTAAAATGTATAAATTAATTGAAACACACCGCGTACACTAATTATGTTTTAACGCACCTTTCAATAATTATTAGAGTTTATTAACCCTACAGACTTAATGTGAGACGCGAGTCGGGGCGCCGGGTCTCATAGACTTATTAAATTTATTTTAATATTTTAAATATATGATTAAAAATAACCATATAATGCGAAAGTTAAAACCTTTATTGATATAAAAAATATAAAAGATACTAACTAAATATAGATATTTATAAAATACTAAACTTTCAAACGAAACAGTTAACATAGAAAAAAAAATAAAAGTCGTAGACTAAACAATATTCTTTGGGTAAAAATAAATGAAAATAGTGACAAAGAATGTTTGTTAATCATTTTTTGCTTCATTCCAGCGAGTTTCACACCAAGGGACAAGATGAGAAAGATGCACAATTTTTTAAATTTTGTACAATACTACTTAATTTTTGAGTCTGTCTGCTACGCATACCAGGTGGAATTTCCTTGTTAAGATTTCTTTCCAAAGTTACAGGCACTTCTTGTCTTCTTTCTCCGACGAATTGAGGCACATTTGTTTCTAATGAGCGGCGCTCAAAATAGTTCTTAGTCAGTGACGGAGCAAGATCCCTCAGAAATAATCTTCTTTGAATATTATATACTGTGTTATTAGAGGCATAAATAATCTGTGCATTGACACCTGCTATATTCATTAAAGAATATAATATGACCATGGGCCATCTTCTGATATTCCTAACCACATCATAAGTTGCACCAAGCTTATCCAAAGTATTAACTCCTCTTTTAGCGTGATGACTAAAGGCCGGATAATATGCAGTTTGCATAAATTTGCATATTTGCATAACATATGTATTTTGTATATTATTAGCATATTTTGTAGTAATTAATTATTAATTAATAGTAAATTAAATATATTTGTTAATATCATATGCAATGATATTGAGAAAAAAACTACAAGAGCAGGATTTGAACATGGACATCAACATCCCACAACATCCAGTATCTAATGAACACTTCGCCTATTTTGGGGGAAGTACGTTCCTCATGGAAGTTGCCAACATCTATACAATTAGAATACAATTTGCCATGTGTTCAAGGTACAGGAAAGGAATGTATAAAAGACAATTTGAAAAATAAGAAAATCTGCCTGTGTCCATGAAATAACTGATGCTCAGAAACACATATGCATGTATGTTGTAGCGCGTCCTTAACGTGATGATCCACCACG